>JAKMXF010000354.1:47689-57689 GCA_024704765.1 Oopsacas minuta | reverse complement strand
AGACAGACATGCTCCAAGCAAGCTTGAAGCGCCATGCGCGTTAGAAGATTCGATGATTCACAATTCTGCAATTCACACTACGTATCGCAGTTGGCTGCGTTCGTCATCGATACACGAGCCGAGAGATCCACCGTTAGAAGTTGTACTGTACACATATATAGTATTCGCTAACATTGAATGATTACACATTTAAACTAACAGAAGTAAGAACAAGGAAAAGTTAACAAAACGAAAAGTGACGTCAAACAAGCAACAGATAAGGCGGATAAAGGGAGTGTTAATTTGGCCTTGATCACATTAACTTACCACAGGACCAAATCAGTCAAGAAACTCTCCTACGAGTAAGACCTTATTCTGAAGCGTTGTTGTGTGACAACCACTAAACAACCCTAGCAACTCGTACACCACCCACCACAACACGCACACAGTGTGTGTGTGTGTGCAACAGCTGGGGGCGCATAGAGGTGAAAGGGTCATTCATATATACAAGTCCACAGAGAAGAGGTTGAGTAACTCAATCCCTCAATCGAGCAACACATACACACATACAATGATGATCCTTCCGCAGGTTCACCTACGGAAACCTGGTTACGACTTTTACTTCCTCACAATGATCAAGTTTGATCAACTTTTCAGCCTCCGCACAGCCGTGAGGCCGAGCAGTGCCGATCCGAAGACCTCACTAAACCATTCAATCGGTAGTAGCGACGGGCGGTGTGTACAAAGGGCAGGGACGTAATCAGCGCAAGGTGATGACTTGCGCTTACTAGGAATTCCTCGTTCAAGATCAAAAATTGCAAGGATCTATCCCCAGCACGATCAAGTTTCACAAGATTACCCGGCGCCTTTCGGCGAAGGAGAATAACTCGTTGACTTGATCAGTGTAGCGCGCGTGCGGCCCAGAACATCTAAGGGCATCACAGACCTGTTATTGCCTCAAACTTCCTTTGATTAGGCAAGCCAACTGTCCCTCTAAGAAGTCAATACACGTCCATCCGATCGACCCGTCCCAACCTCCGCGAAGGGGCAGAACAAAGCCGACCATGTGGATAACGCGACTAGTTAGCAGGCTAAGGTCTCGTTCGTTAACGGAATTAACCAGACAAATCACTCCACCAACTAAGAACGGCCATGCACCACCACCCATAGAATCAAGAAAGAGCTCTCAATCTGTCAATCCTCACTATGTCCGGACCTGGTGAGTTTTCCCGTGTTGAGTCAAATTAAGCCGCAGGCTCCACTCCTGGTGGTGCCCTTCCGTCAATTCCTTTAAGTTTCAGCCTTGTGACCATACTCCCCCCAGAACCCAAAAACTCTTGATTTCTCGTAAGGTGCCAACGACGTCCCATAGAACGAACGTACGCTGATCCCTAGTCGGCATTGTTTATGGTTAGGACTACGACGGTATCTGATCGTCTTCGAACCCCTAACTTTCGTTCTTGATTAATGAAAACATCCTTGGCAAATGCTTTCGCAGTTGTTCGTCTTTCAAAAATCCAAGAATTTCACCTCTGACAATTAAATACGAATGCCCCCAACTGTCCCTATTAATCATTACTCTCTGCCTTCAAACCAACAAAATAGACACAGAGTCCTATTCCATTATTCCATGCTAATGTATTCAAGCGAAGATAAGGCCTGCTTTGAACACTCTAATTTTTTCAAAGTAAACACCTCGCATCCAAAGCCCACCCGGTAAAGGACAGACTCCGTCTCCGAGGAAGAAGAACGATCACTTGTCACGCCATACACGCGACAAGGGCAGCAAACTGAAGGCAACTACTGCCCCCCCCCCTTCTCAGGGCAACCACCCCGCAATACCACCAAGGCCAGTACACACCACGCTGGGCGGACCAACCCGACCGCTCCGAAATCCAACTACGAGCTTTTTAACTGCAACAACTTTAGTATACGCTATTGGAGCTGGAATTACCGCGGCTGCTGGCACCAGACTTGCCCTCCAATTGCTCCTCGTTAAGGTGTTTAGATTGTTCTCATTCCAATTGCAGAACCAAATAAGGAACCGCATTGTTATGTATTTTACTACCTTCCCAGGTCGGGATTGGGTTATTTGCGGGCTTGCTGCCATCCATAGATGTGGTAGCCATTTCTCAGGCTCCCTCTCCGGAACCGAACCCTAATTCTCCGTCACCCGTTACAACCATGGTAGGCCAATACCCTACCATCGAGTTGATAGGGCAGAAACTTGAATGAAGCATCGCCAGCACAAGGCCATGCGATCCGAAAAGTTAGCATGAATCACCAACATACCGCCACCCACGCACCGAAGCACGCAAGCCACGCATTGGTTTTGGATCTAATAAATACATCCTATTCCAGGCACCCGAGAGCACCAGTCAGGATTCGAAGCACGTATTAGCTCTATGTTACCACGGTTATCCATGTAGTAAGACACCATCAAAGAAACTAGAACTGATTTAATGAGCCATTCGCAGTTTCATCTTGAACCAGATTTATACTTAGACATGCAGAGGTTATTCTTTCTGACAAGCATATGACTACTGGCAGGATCAACCAGGTAACACTAGTTAGCACTTTCTACATTGTAACACAACACACTCGCTACGAGTGGAATACGTACTAACAAGACAACTGTATCCCCCAACACATTGAAGATTACAGCATAATCTCTTCATGACCAATTCTATTACAGCTTTAAACAAGCCAGAATAATATAATGATCAATCTCCATCCATCCATCCATACTCATACACTCAGGTTTTCCTTTCCAAACAGCCTCCTAATACACAACCTTTTCAATCTCCAATTATATATTTAAAAAGTACTTGGAAACGAAACATTAACTTGCACTGATACAATATATATAAACAAGAGGTCAAATACATGAGAAACCTGCCTCACTAAGAATATCTAGAAATTACTCCTCCTTAACACAACACAATTCGATCAAGAAATCAAGGCTACCCACTTGTGCTGAATCAAGAATAAACATTCTCAATAATCACAATTGGTGTGTGGACATAAATTACCAAGATTATTTGACCAACTCGTCACACACAACTATGTCAAATCCATTCCTATTTCTATCTACCATCTTGGATACTGAGAGCAGACATAAGTAAATATCTCATATCCATTTAGCAACCTGTCCTCTCTCTCTCTCTCTCTCTCCTATCTATCTATCTATCTATCTAATCTTCCCTTTACTTTTCTCTTTTTCTATTTCCAACTTTTCGCTCCATTTCCTTGTTTCTGGCAACGGCCCAGGGAATTTATTTATACTCTCCACATAATTTTTAGTTTTCTAAGTGCTTCATTAAGTGTTTCTTATACATTTGCTGAATACCTTTAGAGCGTCTCATTTTTGTTCAGATATTTTGTTATATTTTGTTAATTTAATTTCTGGTATCCTTAATTCCTTCTTCATTATCAATATCTATTTTCCGTGTGCATAAGATTATATCACACTACTAAATTTTTATCTTTCATTTATATTTATATTGCATAAATTTAACTTTAGATTGTGGCTACAATTGAATAGCTCCTGATTCAATGACTATTATATTGATCATATTGGGTTTCAACTTTCAATAGTTCTATAACTTCTTTTATATATTCTGTTTAAGTGGAATTGTGTTTCTATTGCAATCCCAAACATTATTTTATGTAGTCTTAACTTCTATACTCGTTTCTATAAAAACTGTAATCACTTATTCTACAACTCCAAATTCCCCAAGATATACGTCACAAATATTTTGCTACCATTTCGTAGCAACCTACAGTATGGTGCAAGTCAAGAATACAGTACCCTCGCTTTTCCGAAAAGGGCTCAGAGCTTGTACAGTATTCGGAAAATTGTTTCAAACTTAAAAACATGGCAAATTTATATACAATTCTACTGCACATAAGAGTACGAGTACTAATTGGGTGGGGGGGCTGAGATGTATTTACCCGAATTTTCCTACAAACTATAGTGGTCTAAATGTAAACATCATGTATTTCCTTCGATTGTAAGATTCAAGGATCTAGTATTTACCTAGAAAAATTCTCAGAGCAGCAATAGAACTCTGAAAATATTTCCCATTTGAACCAGGGACAGCGATGTGTAGCAATGAATTTATAGATGGAATCCTATTATTTCCTATAGCATCAAAATGGCACACTTTTACCCGGGAAAATGTATTAGTGATATTTTTAATTACACACATAATCAATATCTGCGAAGATTTTCAGTTCGAAATGACGTCACCAGATTGCTTACTAGACGGGGCACTGTCCCGGTGCCAAATTCGATAGGTGTCAATATGTTCGTAGTACATTGTGAGAATATAGTTATCACAATGTGTTAGAAAATAAAGCATTTGCTCGTAATAATTATGGTGAGAGCATACATGTCAACTTCTGCAAGGAAAACAACGGGAAATAAGTAGTATTTTAACGGGACATAACATATTAGTATTAGTCCTATCCACTGAAAAGCGGGACAATTCTCTTTTTGAATGTTTTCGCGGGACAAACAGTATCCTTTTAACAATAAACGTCATGTATTACGAGGTGAAGCCCGTGGGGATAGCACAATTGATGGGGGTTCGAATTAAGCGACCTAAGTTTTTGCATCATTGAGCAGCCATTAGTTGTAACAGCAAAAATATCGGGCTCAAAATCTATTTCAAATTCATAATTTTTTTACATACTTTGCATTGTGAAATTTGGCATAAAGATTTAAGAAAATGTTTCCAGACTTCAGCACCAACAAAATCTTGAAAAACAGGTTATGTACTGTTTCGTAACCAAAATGACTTCTATTTATATGGTCAATTTGTTACGAAACCGTTTTTTCTACCATAAAAATATGAGAGAATGCGAGAATCGTAACATTTGATTATTGGAGAAACCTATTTAAGCTTACTGATAGTACTTGTAATCATCTTATCCTCTTGTTGTGATTTAACACTCACTAATATAAGTTACCATTGCAAATAGGTTATCGTTTCCAAGTATTGTGAATGTATGATTGATAATTGTAAGGAAATTGTTCTATGGTTCAAACATAGGTTATAGACCTAACAAGAAAATTTCGGGATCCTAAGATTGCAACACAGAATTGGGATTTGGGAAATAATCCCCCGAGATTCAATCCCTGAGGAAAAATACACCAGGATCCCGGGATTGTAACCCCTAATTGAAACATTGAGTTGGAAAAATCGCACATAGAATATAAATCTTACTACAACTTATTGTTACCACTAAAATATAATTTGAAACAGGAATTAGCTAAACAACAGGATAAGCTTTTCTGATTGATTTAGCAATGTTGTTAAATATGTTCTCTTTGTTCATTCTCCTCGAACTTGATACAATAAGATGTGTTTCCAATAGATCAGGATTCGTTGTTTGCCCCTTTCTCAATCTCTTCTTCACGCTTCCTCAAGAACTTTCTATCCCTTGAGTATGTACTCTTGTGAGAGGATCCACAAATTCTGAGAGTGATTTACGGTGTGATGAACATAGTAGTGTGTTGTAGAAGGGTATATGAAGCCCACTCATTAGAGTGTATCGTGGTTCCAGGTAGCTTATATTGTTGGATGATTGGAAGCAGAGTTGCAGTAGTACGGTCAGGCATAGTACCCGTTTGAAACATGCCAAATACTCATTTACCAGTTAGAAGCCTCCACATCCGTACTTTATAACAATGATCGGTAGCTGGTAGGAGGTCATATAGGGCTTTTAACCGAACACTGCCATGATAATGTATTATTTTATGCCGTCAAAAAGGTTCCGAAATCTCGATTTTGGCGGGGAAATTGTTTAAAACAAAGTGGTAAAATTATCGTGTTCCTTTTCGTCACACATCGTCCATGCAATTAGGACTTCCCCTTATAGCCTATATAGGAGCGGCACTAAAAAGACGTAATTCTATCCAATTCAACTGTGAATCATAAAATTATTGGATATTTCTCCAGTTTGCAGTATTTAGTTGTTTATATACAACATTCCGCAGGGGCGTAGACTCGGAATGTGGATTGGTAGGGCCCCTTGGCCTTGGTACCATGATAAAAGATTTTTATGGGGAAGTATAATTCTCTATGTAGTGATTTTCCCCCTTCATATATAATAATACCTTGAGAGGCGCTGGGTAACATGCGGGGCAGGACTGACGCTAATCTATTAAAGATCTCGCTCACATAGTGAATTAGACACTTAAAACATAGGAACAACAATTAGGGGGGAACTATAACACAGTTGTAATATTGCCGGGGGAAATTCATTGAGTGATAATACTATTTGAGATTCCTATTAAGGAATATATTGTTAAGAATAATTAGACAAACCAAATGGTTTTTATGAATAATTTTGTAATTTTTTTCTGAATAATTTCGATGAACTAGGACTGAATTGAAGGAATCTCTCTACTTTACTGAATGGAGAATTAGTATTAATAAGTTTCTTTTCAACCTTTAATGGATAATTATCATTCCAAAGCGGAGAAAGGAAGCACAAAGGTATACGAGCTCTGGTTCTATCAATAGCTTTATGCCATGTGTTCAATCTGGTTTTCCGGAGCTCCTTAATGCTGTGTAATGTGCAGTAATAGTAGAAAGGATTAGCCTCTTCCTTTTCCATATCTTGAGTGAGAGGTTGCATGTCTTGAGCTAGGTAGAGAAGTCCAGCTTGTTGTGCGCATGTAGCATGACAGTAGTTCTTGCAAAGGCCTGCATGACACTTACAACAGACTCCTATCCATTTGTTAATTGAATCTAAACAAAGAATACAAACTCTCTGCCCCCATAAGCTTCCCTTCAACCTATCTAAATCATAGTAAGTCTGTTCGTTTCCAGGGTAGATAGCTTGGGTGTATCTGGAACAAACTAAATGAGCCCACATTCCATTGGTAGTACGCTTTATTGGGATTACGTCATTTTTTGGACAAAGTTCACATTGAGGAGATTTAACACCAGCAGAGCATGGCTCACAAAACCAGCTTTTGGTATTACCATGATGAACATCTGAATACTCCAGATAGCAATGCATATGCACTGTTATTCCACATAATCCACACGTCAACTGAGTCAATACATTAAGATCTTCTTCAATTAAACAAACCATACAAATAAATGAATTAAACTTTGAATGTCGGGGAGAATTTAAGTTAGTTTCTTTCCTTTCTATCTGGTGTGAATGTTTCTGACTTAATATATTAGAATTATACTCATCCTGCTTGTGAGATTTATCGGATACTTTGATACTATTGCTATAGGATTTATTAATCAATTTGCTTTTGTATCTTTTCTTAGAGGGAGTCCATTCATAATCTATATCTTGTTCATCTAGAAAATTCCTAGGTAGTGTAAAACCGTATAAAGTGCTTCTATTCAATCTCAGGCCGATTTGATCATGTGTTTGTGGTTGTACCATAAGTTAATGTGTATCAATTGTATTATTAAGATGCTATCTTGAAATAGAGAACAGAAATAATAATAATAATAATAATAATAGAGTGAGACATAAATTCTGGCAGATAACAATGAGTAATAATTTAGCTTTAGATAAACTACAGCGTGTTTCAAACTGTATACAATATACATAAATACTTTGTGTAGTTTATCTAAATTTTAAGGTACACTGTAGAACTTAATAGAAATTTCGTTGGCATGTAGCAGGTAGTTTCTTTATGATTTTGATATGTTGATAGCCAGGATACTAGGAGCCAAGCCCTTACAAATAGCGCACACTTGACGATACTCTCAGGCTCACAAGTATGCTATACTCACATCGGTTGAGTACTAATATAATACATTATAGAGTGTTTGATTATTACAAAATATATAAAAATGAAGCTATCTAATAATATCTGTGAAATAGATGCTAATATAAATTTCTAGATTGACTTGCGAAGGGTTGGAGGCTCCTTAAGAGACTTTTCTTTCAAGAATTTATCCCACATATTAGGAAATTGGGAATAAAATGAAATAGATTTCCCAAACTTTGTGAGGTCTATTACCCACTCTAAGAAATCCGTACAAATATCTTGCCAGGCTAGGTATGATCCTCTATTGAGATTCAAACTCTTATTAATTCGCTTAAATCTCTTTTCAATTGATTCTGTTCCATTAATCTTCGCTTGATGACTCTTCAATTTACCTTTGGAAATCTGATTCATTTGATATTTTATAATTTCTCTGACTGCTCGTAAGAGAATATACCAAATAGATTTAAACTTCATTAAACCAATAACTTCCTGTTTGCTGTTAGTAAAGTATAGTACTACTCCCTCGCTCTGCTTGTATGCTCTGACAGATGCTAGCTCTGCAGGTAACTCAGCTATTTGTATAAGAGAGTATTTAGCTGCAGGAAGAGACAGATAGGTAGCCAAATCTATTGCAATATTAGGGGGCAGGGAACAGATAGTGTTGACTCCTCCGATATCACAAGGTACCCAAGTTATGAATTTTATTACTGGGGCGGAGAGATAGGATAGGTTAACGATATGTTGGTTATTAGGCTGTAATAATTCACAAACAGCTGTGAAGCCTGTGTGTGACATAAACAAGAGCAGTCGCACACGTTCAAACTCACTCATACCCTCTAACAAGTCAAAGAAAGCTTCTCCAACCACACAAGCATAACTATACCTCTGTTCCTCGTACTTTAACAGATGCTGTCTGCGTGTAACCAGGAGATGGACATTCTTAGATCCACAGAAAATAAGAAATTTAGTTCCCAAGAGACGGACACTAACATGTGCAGCTTCTCCATTAACTTTCTCCATCACAACAACACTGGTGGCAGAAGTAGGCGGTGATATAAAGTACCTTGACCAGCCACTATGATCAGTATTTTGTATGTCATCATCATCCCAATACCCACCACTGAACTTCTTTAACCCTCGCACTACACAACCACTATTCGTGACACCTTTACCGTAGAAAGTTACAAAGCTATTCCCTCGAGCTACTTTCTCTCTAAGCACTTGGTTGGATTGATACATTTGGTCGTCGGATCTGTAGCAATTGATTTTCACATCTGTAATCTCTGCAGCTAAGCCTTTAGGAAGAATCCCGTATGGCACTGCGTTACAATTTCCTTTAACTTTCTTATTTTTGGAAACCCAGTTTATATATTCATGAACTGAAGTATTATGATTGTCTGAAGAAAACGTTGGACTAATAAATGATGATTTACATTGATAATATCGAGGAAGGTTAACAAACAGCTGATCTTCAGTCAATTCCCCGCTTAATATCTCAAGTAAAATCTTTAGGTAAAGAGGATCTAATAGGTTCAAAGATTCAATATATTTAGAAAAAACTTCTAGAAATGATTCCTTTACCGAATCATCATTCACTTTCTTATCAACTAATCCTTTATTTTCACCTTCTATGTGTGCAGAAGAATCAGCAATTAAATCCTTTTTAGAATAATTAGGTAAGAATATCTGTAAGAGTGATAGATCTTCTGTTAGCTCTGTTTCGCTATCAGGCATATCGTAACTAGTCTCTGTCTCTTTGCTAGTAACGACATAATGTGTCTGAATATTATCTCCATCAAGATCATTCCCTGCTAGAGGGTCCGGGTAGTCAGTAGCTGATACATCCTCGTCACTTCCAGATGGAAGATATTCAGCCATAGATAATTAGAATAGATACAAAAGCTAATAATGTATAATTATAGTGGTTCAGTCATAGACTACCTTAATAAAGGACTGTGGGGTGTTAGCTCGGGTCAGGGAACTTGGGTCCATTGTGTATTTATCGAGATCTCGTAAACTGCTATAGTTAGATAGCCCAAATATGTTATTATTGAATAGGAAGTAATACTTTTAGAGCCCATTGGTCACGTTTCCTTACCTGAAAGATTTGTGGAATGTGAGTTATGCGGTTTCACACCTCCATATAAGGTAAAATCGTGAATATTTCGTAATTGGTACGAGTTAGATATGACAAATGTATAATTATCTTGTAGTCTCTTAGTTTAGCAGAACATTAGCATGCCAAAGCGTTGTGCAGCTTACAATTGT
>JAKMXF010000354.1:0-46684 GCA_024704765.1 Oopsacas minuta | reverse complement strand
CATGCCAATAATACACCCAGTGAACAAGCCACCTCAGCCCTTTGTACCGAAGTTGTTTATCATCAAGGAGGGCCACGTTTGTTATTTGGTAGCCATCCAGTGAAGAACATAAATTCAGCGGATCTCCAAATAATTTTGTTGGAAATATGGAAGTCATGAAAAGAGTGGTGTGAGACCAATATCCTTTATCTGTGATAACTGCCCGATAAATCAAGGAGTATATAAATTACTTGGTGGTCCAGGGAGAGTAGTGTTGGATGGAATCGAAGTATTTCTCTTGTGCACATCATGAAGAATTTGCGAAACAATTGGATAACAGATAAACTTCAAGAGTTATCATTCGTGGAGGGCGGTATAGAATACCTCGCATGTTGGAAGGATATTCAACCACTTTATGAAGAGGACAAAAAGAGCCCACTACGACTCACAAAGCTTACACATACATCAGTATTTCCTAAACCTCTCCAAAGACAGAGCGTACCACTCGTCTGTCAAGTTTTTCACGAGAAGACTGTTGCAGCATTAAAAGCTTTGAAAAATATGGTAAATCCCCAAGAAGGGACTATTAGGTTCATCATAATGGTTCCAAATTGGTTTAAAATGATGAATGTAAGGATAAGTTTGGGGCAATCAATCTACGGGATCCATTTAGAGCCATGGACACTTAACTGCGAAAACTTCGACATGCTGTTAGTAATGTGCGATGTGATAGGTTCCTGTCGCTGGGAAGGTGGCAAATATTGGCAGAGAAAGTTAACACAATTCCCTGCTGATGCTTTCATAGTAACGACAAAGTTCAGCGTTGCAGCCGCCACGTATCTGTTAACTCATCACCAATTCGAATTTGTCCTTCCTGCTGTTTTTTTTTTCTCAAGATCCTCTGGAAAAGTTTTCGGACAAGCCAGGCAACGACACGGTGGTAACTTCTACATTGATGTAGGAGATGTTATCTCTGCATGCAAGGCACAGCGATTGCATCAGATGCTGAAATTTAATATCATTCCACAAGGTTGTCTGGAGTGGAAATGCTCATATTGTACAGCACCTATCGTATTAGAAGATATAGATGTTATGCTGGAGACAAGTACAGAAGACACGCAAACATTCCTTGATTCCACTGACACTCTTAAACATAAAGTAGTCTTCATTGCAGGATTCTTAACATATAAACACCTAGGGCCGGGAGAGGGAGATGAGGTATCAAGTGAATTCTTGCAAGAGCTTAACAGAGGAGGGTTGAGAGTGCCTACATTAGACACCACATGTTTTGTATACATAGCCATCAATCTCCTCGGAAAAACTTCCTGAATCAAAAAACAGATGTCGAGTGTACATAATGAAAATTCTTTCATATGTGGATAGTCCTATTTCGGAAAAATGGGAGGTGAGTTGTACTCTAGTTAATACCCTACTAAAAGCTCAAGTCAATCACACAAGTGATCGGGAGCCACAGTATGGCTGTCTTCGACGGGAGGAGAACTTCAATAGCTTATTTACAAATTTTGTCTTTATCATCCTTATATTTGAATTCCTATTCTAGGTTCATACCTATTCTATGTTTAACTCTACCAATAAAAGTAGAGATTAAGATATTACTATATATGGAAAAGTTTGAAAATCACAAAACTAAAACCAAGAGTATTTTTGATAGGTTGACTAACTCAATTGACTCCTTATATGCGACTTACCATTCGATAAATATACATTTGGCATACCTAACTCGTACCAATTACGAAATATTCACGAGTTTACCTTATATGGAGGTGTGAAACCGTATAACTCACATTCCACGAATATTTGAGGTAAGGAAATGTGACTAAATGACTCCTTACCCATGAATTCCCATTGTATAATAACACATTTATCATGTCTAACTCTAACTGGAAGCGATACTTTGACATTATTAACATAATGTAGAAAGGTGTGAAAACCACATAACTCACATTCCACAAATCTTTCAGGTAAGGCAACATGACCAATGGGCTCTAAAAGTATTACTTCCTATTCAATAATAACATATTTGGGCTATCTAACTATAGCGGTTTACGAGATCTCGATAAATACACAATGGGCCCAAGTTCCAAGGCCCGAGCTGGCACCCCACAGTCCTTTATTAAAGTAGTCTATAGGTTCAGTACAATATTTACGTTGGTAGATTCAAAAACTGGCACTCTATCTAAAATTTATAATGTATGGAATATTGTACCTTTCTTGTTTCTTTAGTAGGCGACAGGGTCGGGTTCAATTATATTTTTACTGTCACGAATAATACTATTACATTCGTAGTATATTGATTGGCTCAGTTCTAAAATGGTTGAATTAGTACAGGGGTTCCCAACCTGGGGTCCATGGACCCCTTTGGTGGTCCACGGCTGAAAAAGGTTGGGAACCGCTGACTTAGTATTTACGTATCTATCTATCTATATATGTTTTCGCTCTACCTTTCACACCTTTCGAGATTAAGTTGATTTTCCCCTCCAAATATCTGTATATAGAGGTTTTATATTGTCCGCCAAACCTTTCTTTAGATGATACATCAATCTTGTGTGCTCTATTCGATCCCTAACAGATATAAACATGATGCTATTAGGTGATCTTAATCTAGGAGGTATTGATTGGACTTCCCATTGATTAGCGTCTCCCCATCATGCCATGGAATCTACCAAAAATTTATTAATTAATTTTTGCTATTTCTTATATAGGAATAGCAAGTATGGGAATATATGTTTAACTCGTACGAATAAATCCTTCCCAACATCAAAAATTTGTAATTTATATCTGTAAATAAAAGCCATTGATCCTCTCCCAAAGGTAGTTACTTATCCCGCATGCGGATTTACATATTTATTATATGATAAATGTCGAGGAATTGTATATGCTTTTGTCGAAGAATAGCAGCGCCCCCCCATAGCATTCTGCTGTCACCCAGCGAAAGGGCAAGCGAATTCCGCTGGTAATTATTATTCCATTAATACAGGGGTGTCGGAAACGCCGCGATTGCCGCCGCAATAATTTCCGAAACTTTTATTCTCTTGCACTTGTTTTTTGTTAAAGATTCTTGTCTAGATGAAATACGGATGCATATACTGTATTTTCATTATTTGCCTTGAAATTTTATTGATCAATCAATCTCAACATCAATAATATCCACGCTGGATATTATTTTCGTATGCAAAATATTATATTCTTGCAACTTATATTTCTCTCGGGGAATGCAACTAAATTTGATTTGAAAAACCCTGAAATCCGCCAGTTTCGGCCGACCCCGAGGCAAGGCCGATTTCGAAAAAATAGCTGAGTGGCCGGCCAACCTTACTAATGTGATTCAATCTGGAATTCGAAATGGTATAATGTGATAAGTTTATTTTAGTTTCGTGAGTATGTAAGTATTACTTTCAATAACTAGCTAATCAAAGCTAATTATAGAATTTCTCCAGCTAATGAAATCTCACTTATTGAATATTATACATATTTGTAAGAGTATTATTAGCTTAGTACTCTGGCCAAGTTTTACAAAAACTCAATACTTTTGAAAAATTTCAGTAGACAAGGACGGAGGCACATACATAGTTAGCAATTAACTGCCCTTGTACGGACCTCAGTCCATTGATCAAATATCATAACAATTTATCATTTTTTCAGACACTAATTGCTGAGTGTACCTAAACAACAACCAGTTGTGCATGTGCCTCACGTGTAGTATTGATTTATATAGAACATTAGGACCTAAATACTGATTGTAGTTAGCATGGCAGTCTTCTCACCTGCTACAGCCTCTACAGAAACAGATGGAGTCCTTATAGACTCAGATAATATTCTATCTGAGGACATTGTTGTGGATAAGTTGACTGAAGCACTAGCAGATCATCTGGTATCAAATTCTGACTCAGAGAGAATAGAAACAGATCAAGCTATATGTTCTATTATAACTTATCCCTCTCAAGGCAAGTATTTACTTGTCAGCCCAACAGAGAGACAATATGATTGGCTGATAGCAGACCTCAAGCGGAGACTTGCGGATGGAAACGGAGAGAATATTTATCAGATAGGAGTCTGGCAGACTCTGTCAGAACTGGAAGAGTCTCCGATAGAAGAGACAGATTCCCTTTCTCCCACATCTCCTGTCTCCCCCTCTCCCTCTCTTAGTATTAGCTCTCTTCAGAAAGGATCACAGATCCGACAGGAAGAAGTACCCGGGTTATCACAGCCAGATTATCAGGCTAGCATAGCTACTCTACTGTCTCTATCCACCGCCTGTAACTGTGAGTTTACCTTACTCCGTGAGAAGATGGTAGAAGCTGGTATGACAGCTGAGTACTTGATTCGTACTCGAATCAGAGAGGATGACTTCACAGAGGTACGAGTAGCCGTGGTAGGTAATGTAGACGCTGGTAAGAGCACACTGCTAGGTGTGCTAACACACGGAGTGCTAGATGATGGGAGGGGGCTAGCTAGACAGAAGTTATTCAGACACAAACATGAGCGAGAGAGTGGGAGGACATCTTCTGTCGGTAACGATATATTAGGCTTCAATTGCTTAGGAGAAGTTGTCAACAAAACTGAAGGTCACGGACAGATGGATTGGATTAAAATCTGTAAAGCATCTGCTAAGGTTATCACATTCATTGACCTAGCTGGACACGAGAAGTATCTAAAGACGACAATATTTGGTATGACAGGAAGAGCTCCAGATTTCTGTATGCTAATGATCGGTGCTAATGCAGGAGTTATAGGAATGACAAAGGAGCATCTGGGACTTGCTCTAGCTCTCTCTGTTCCTGTATTCATTGTTATTACTAAGATAGACATGTGTCCGGATAATGTTCTTAAGGAAACTCTAAAGTTAGTTATACGGATAGTAAAGTCACCAGGTTGTCGTAAGATTCCAGCTCTTGTACAGAATGAAGATGACATAGTTACTTGTGCTATGAACTTCTCTTCTCTCCGTTTATGTCCTATCTTCCAAGTGTCAAATGTAGCTGGGACTAATCTGGGTCTGCTCAAGCGCTTTCTGAACTTACTTAATGGTCGTATCCCTGGGAAGCATGACGAGCCTCCGGTCTTTCAGATCGATGAAATATACGCTGTCCCAGGGGTGGGTACCGTTGTAGCAGGCACCCTCCTCCAAGGGACAATTAAGGTTAACGAGACACTCTTGCTGGGACCAGACGGTCTAGGTCAGTTCCAACCAATGTTAATTCGATCTATTCAGCGGAAACGCTTACCCGTTGATATAGTGTTTGGCGGACAGACAGCTTCATTTGCTCTAAGGAAGATAAAGCGAGGTCAGATACATAAAGGGATGGTTATGGTAGCGAGAGAACTCAAACCTAGCGCGTGCTGGGAGTTTGATGCTGATATTCTAGTCTTACATCATCCTACTACAATAACTGAGGGTTATCAGGCTATGGTGCACTGTGGAAGTGTTAAACAAACTGCTACGATAATAACCATGAATAGAGAACAGCTGAGAACGGGAGATAAGGCTGCTTGCAGGTTCCGCTTTATGAAATCGCCAGAATTCTTAATCTTAGAAACCAAGTTGATCTTCAGAGAGGGCAGAACGAAGGCGGTAGGAACCGTGACACACCTCTATAACCAGCTCAGCGGTCCTGCTAACAAACAGAGATTAGCTAGGAATAAAACAGCTCCCTTCCCTACCAGTAAGACAAGCAAGCGGAAAGAAGCCAAGTAGCTTTTATTCAAGTTACCTTAGATAGATATCAATACAGCAGTATTTGTAAATATAACTAAGTATATAGATATGCATTTTAGTGCTTTAATGGGTTAGTATGTCCTCACGAACTTTTGAAGATGCAATCTTAAATTTACTATTCTCTCGAAAGTATATTGAAATAGACTAGAAATCATGTTAATAAATATTATTTTCTAAGATTATATTAGAATGGATAAGGAGATTCTACACAGTCTCTCTTCTCAGAATTTTGAGGTTAAAACTTGTGATTTGCAGCAAGTAGTTGTATTTCAAGATCGTGCTGAGCTTACTCGTCTCCTAAAGTGTGATGTCAGTCCGGGAGAAAACGAGGTCCTGCTGACTCATTTTCCAGAAGTTTTCGATAAGGATTCTCTACGTGTTGTAATCCATAGTACATGTCGTGCTGTTCTAAATGAAGTATCTTACCAAGAAACTTATGTGAGTAAGGAAGAGACAGAAAAGATGAACCAGGAACAAGAGAGGGAGAAAACTACTCAGGAGATAGCTAAGTTCAAACTAGTTACTGAGAAGAAAGAGTTAGAAGAAAAGGTAGAATATATTATATTGTGTTGTGTAGTTACAATAGAACCTTCGAGATCCAGACCTACGAGATGCCCCCCCACCATTTTACCAAAAGTTTGAAGTTCATTGGATCATTTTCATCTAATATTCCTGATAATAGAGTTTTACTTTATGGCTAACATGTTAATGTTATTTCTGAGATCCGGGCACCCTCCAGAGTCCAGGCCATACTTCTCTGATCTCAGAGGTTCGACTGTATTTATACCTGTCACCTTTGTCACATCAATTACTGGACGGAGCCGAAATTTCCGCTGGAGTTTAGATAAAATCCCTAGTCACTACAAAAATTTCTTGCTCGTTCTTCTCGCTCATCCAAAATTCAATTCTTTCCACCATATACTTATCTATTCTCTGCAAACATTCTAGTGCTTATGTAAAATCTGAATGTTTTCGCGTAAATCAAATCCAACAATATAATACTATGAAATTGCTTGTTCAGGAAATCCCTGGACGTTTGGCAGGTATGGTTATTTTATTCTGCATTATAGATTCTACAACTGGACCAGTCACATACAGTAGTTACTCAGAAGATAGAATTGCTAGAGAAGTACTTAGATAATGTAACCAGTCCTGATACTCTACACAAGATGAATCTTAAAGATTTCTTAGCACAGTTCAAGGACCCTGGAGATGAAGATAATGCTGCAAATACCATCACTAATCTGCTGGACTTCTATGAAGAGCATATGACTAAAGAAGAGATCAAGAAAATAGATCTAGAGTGGGAAACTAAAGAGCTGAAAGAAAGTTTAGCTTCTATCAACAACAAGATTAATGAGAGTGAGGCTGGATCTTCTGCTACCTCAAAGAATATCAATTTACAGAAACAAGCTGGAGTCTATATTGATGCAGACAGTATTGGCTCTGTGGAGATAAAATTTTCATATCTAGTAAGATATAATACACATTTAATTCCCCTTCTTCATTTTGATATTCACATTTCTAGATTTGATTGGTGAGATATATACAGGATATATAATTTAGATAAATATTTCAGTTAGATTAGGGAGTTACTAACTTATAGGCCGTTTTAAAGTAGTCTGTCTCATCTAGTGGGCTCAACCAAAAAATTTCGATTCAGATATAATTGAAAAGGCTGTTCCAAGAAATCGACCCATAATTCCCCTACAATTACTTAGTTCTTAGCACTTTGCCTCAATTGAGCAGAGATTAGCCGAGATATGTTCTATGTGCTCGGTATGACTCAGAGATACCGCATTTTAAATAAATTCTATTAGTTGAATAACTTGATAGATAACAATTTCTATTACTGATACGTCATTGTCTTCTTACTTGATTATTTTACATTAATTATTTGGTTAATTAAGTTAATTCGTGAATTACGTAGTTCACAGTTAATTTAATACTTACTATTCTATTCTAGGTAAAGGATGCTTCATGGAGTCCTAAGTATGACTTGCGAGTGGATAACGTATCTCTGACATTGAGTGTATATTACTTCGGAATGATAAAGCAGAGCACTGGGGAGGATTGGATGAATGTAAAGATAATATTGTCTACAGCTGCTGCTAACGTATCTGGAGAGATCCCTGAGCTGGAGACTAAGTACATTACTAGTGATATGCTACATTCTAAGCCTAACTACGGACAGGCGAGGAAGAAGAAGAATAAAACAAACATTCAAACCCAAAGGCAAAGGAATAGATTATCTAAGGTAACTCATTTTATTTGTTATAATAGTGTTATAGAACTTTACAATGCTTGAAATTCAAATACAGTAGAACTTGGATAACAGAACATCTTAGCATCTCAATAAATTAGTTACCATTCGTTATATAACAATCTATTTTCGGATAAGACGTACACTCAGATAGTAAGTACTAACCGATAGGTGACTTCATTGAAAAAAATTGAGATTGTATAAATTGGAGTGCACTTTTAGGCGCAGGATGAAACCCTGCCCTGGGTCAAGTATTTCCGGAGTGACCCCCTGTATATGAAAATAGCCATGTACGTACATATTATACAAGTAAAATAATTATAGAATATTGAACTTGTAGATTTAACTTGCTTTGGGGTAATTATGTATGCACATGTATCCTAATAATAAGTTATAACCAAAGGCTATTATTTAGCGATTACCAGATGAAGTATACTCGTCCTCCGAAGACGATGATAGTTCCAGTAGATCTGAATCTCTCACTTCTATGAAGATACCACAAGCAGAGACTTCTCATGGAATCTTATCCAACACATTCCACATTACCGGTCTTGCTTCTATTCCTTCAGACAACACTCCTCATAAAGTGTCTGTTGCTAAGATTGATCTTAAACCTGTATTTGAGCATGTAACAGTTCCTAAGAAAGCTCCTTGTGCCTTCCTCAAAGCTAGAGTTAGGAACGCGTCTAAGTACATGTTCCTACCAGGGCCTTCTAACGTGTTTCTGGATAACAATTTTGTAACAAAATCTACCATTAACTCTGTTGCTCCAAACGAAGAGTTCGAGACATTCCTGGGGGTAGACAATCGAGTAAAGATTGAATACAAACCACTGAAGAGGTTCAGAGAGCAGGTAGGCATATTCTCTAAGTCAGTAGTATGGAATTTCCAGCAAGATATCCAAATAGAGAGCTTTCGACAAGATGAGATTAAAGTGCAGGTAACTGATCAAGTCCCTAACTCACTAGACAGTAGCATAATTGTAAAGCTACAGCAGCCAAACATACAGCCTCTACCTAACCCACCTCCAGATCCTCTTCCCAACCCTCATATGGACAGAGATGGACTTATCATGTGGGACCTGACTGTAAACCCGAGCAAGGCTGAGACAATCAGGCTGCAGTACACTGTAGAGTATCCGAAGAACATTATGGTTACCGGACTCAACGTCTGATCGTTTATCTTATTAGTTTTAACACTTTTGAGATAATTAGAGTTTTAGTATTTCAGATTTATTCGATTATACTCTGTACAGTGCTATAAATATCTTACCTTGTAGTCAATACCATATAGCAGGTATTTGTGGAGATTGAGTATATTGAATTTATTCTATTTTCTTATCAAAACACATTTGTGATAATAACTAAGTAACTATCTAGGCTTAGTCATCAGTTCCGAGATTATTTAGATTATTCGGTTAGTCCATTAATATATTGTGTGTTATCTTGTAATGTTTATTAATACTTATATACTTAAGAAATATATACAATACTCTTGATTTAGTTAACAGTTTCAGCTGATTTGTGTCATTTTGTCAATGGTAGTGAATTGATGAGAGTTCCTTTAAGCAATGAATCAGGTTCATTTTGTAATTTCTACACAATGTCTGAAATTCTATAAATAATTCTATCCCGATTGCTTATTGTGAACCTGTGAACCCCTATGTTACCATTAATGCATCAAATTAGTTTAAGTAATCTCTTATTCATTATACATTCGTTAAATATTTGAATACTTTTCTTGGCTGGATCTCCCCCAGCCACCTCTCTAATACGGTAATTCTCGGCCAGTCTGTTGAGTGACCTGATTTGAGGAGTTTTATTGTAAAGCAGAAAGAGTTCGACTTTTCACGAATTGATTAATATCCACTGTGTGAACTGTGAAGAAGCAGTATTAGTCATATATATATATATATTGAATAATGGGTAGCGCCTGCGTGCTGCATTTATTTCTGGGTATTTAACTTGTTGAGACAGATTTTGGCGGATTACCTTTATCCCCTCCCCTGCTTGTTGTTACAGCTATTAATAAATACATTTCAGAGATTAAAATGTACAATTTTTGATTGTTTTCAAGTGAAACAAATCAATGATTTGAATCCACACACTGTAAATTATATGAGCTATTGGAACTTACAATTTAGTTTAGAAAATAGCATAATGGGATTACTTACAATATTTTTACAAATTTGATTTGATAATGATCATACTTGCTAACCTGAGTAAGGAAAAAAGCGGGCGGAAGGTACTGACATCGCGGGAAGAAGCATATTTTTAGACTGGACTACAAAAATGTGGGACAATTTAGGTTTTTGGAAGTTTTAGCTGGACATTAGCTTCATTGGCCCTCAACACATGTCCGAAAAGCGGGACGTTCCGCCAAAGACGGGACAGTTGGCAAGTATAAATGATTTTAATGGAAAATAAACCCTTTTAGAGATCACTGAGCTATTTACCCTGTTGAGACAATTTTTTGACTTATTTGCTCTATTTACTCCCTACCCAAATGCAGCACACAGGCTAGTTGATTTAACTACCTCCAAGGTTTCATTTAGAGGGTGTTCCCAAAATATCTGGATGAAACACCAACCTCGTATTAGTATACGTTTAGTAGACTATTTACTATGTATATAGAAAATTGGAAATAATTTCGTCAATCTGGAAATGCGTTTCACATCCTTCCAATGGATTCCATGGACAAATTGCTTTTCAGTATTTTGATAAGCCAATTATAAGTACCATATTTCAAACGAGTAGCGCGTCGTTTAGGGATGCTATGTACACACGTATATTCCGTAAGTTTGATGATGTGATGCTTTTTCATTTTGGAAGTGGGGAACAGTCGTGAAGTTCTGGCTAGGATTCGTGGTATGAAACATCAAATGCTTAATAAACTAATAAACTACTCGATTAACAGAAACCCAAACTGCCTAAAATAGAACGATGGATTTGCTAAAGTTGAAATCCGGTTTTTTGATTATCGGATTATTTTGTCCTTGAAAAAACTGTATAAATTGTAAAGAAATAGGCTTTGGCTGTCAGTACCTTCGGATTATTTTGTCTTTATACCCTCATGTAAAGAAATGGACAAAAAACTTTCAACTGTATGTCTGATCTACCCATAATGGCATAATGGAGATTATATTTTTCTAATAGAAACTATAAAGGAATAGATCAATGGAATGAGTTGTAGCATAGCATTCATTTTTGTAAAAAATTGAAATTATCTACGTATCTTAAGAAAGAAAACAGCAATTGTGAAGTCAAAAAGGATATTGGTTGATCAAAATATTTGTAATTCGATGAGTACAGGCTCCACGGGGCGGCAAAACCACTTTCATTCTACTTTCCAAAAGATACCTGTACTCACCGAGGGAATCGAAGAGTCACAGTTATCTTGTATTCTATACTGATTTACTTTATAACTATTATCTTGCTATTCCCTAATCCCCACCTCTCCGTCTATTCGAAAATAGGTAATTAGGTATACATTAGGGCCTCTGACTCCAGTGATAAAGCTGAGGTGTATATATGTATATTTAATCACATTTCGAGGAAAACCACAAACTACACTAATTAATGTATATTCCTGGCTCCTACCAGGCTCGTACTATCATAATTAATCAATAACTGACACTATTGTTAGGTAACCAAGATTTGGATTTGAATTATTTTTCATACAATTTGAAAATCAGACATAAGGCGGCAGATCGGTTAGTTTTGTATAAATCGATAAAGAAGAATATTCTTTTAATTAGTTGGTTTCGAAAATTTGAGATAAATAATATTGTATTTCCGCGAATAAGCTGTGGTAGCTGAGGCTAAAGAAGTTGTAAACTATAAATTACTTCATGTTTATTAAATAAGGGCAAAACGGCATCTATGATTTTCATGTTACTTTCAATCTGTAGAATATCAACTAGATGCGAGAGATAATAGTTTTCGGATAAGATTAATTACCCACGAACACAGCTGCATAGCCTATAAGTGTACAACGTATTATACAAGTTAGCTAGAAATATAATACAATAGAATTCGGATAAAATACAAATAGTACAAAATACAAATAGTACAAAAATAGCAAATCCGTTTGGAGAAGTACATACAAACCGAGAGTAGGTCTTAAGCCGAGTACATACAAACCGAGAGTAGGTCTTAAGCCGAGTACATACAAACCGAGAGTAGGTCTTAAGCCGAGTACATACAAACCGAGAGTAGGTCTTAAGCCGAGTACATACTACCGAGAGTAGATCTTAAGCCGAGTACATACTACCGAGAGTAGATCTTAAGCCGAGTACATACTACCGAGAGTAGATCTTAAGCCGAGTACATACAAACCGAGAGTAGGTCTTAAGCCGAGTACATACAAACCGAGAGTAGATCTTAAACCGAGTACATACAAACCTAGAGTAGGTCTTAAGCCGAGTACATACTAACCGAGAGTAAGTCTTAAGCCGAGTACATACTAACCGAGAGTAGGTCTTAAGCCCAGTACATACAAACCGAGAGTAGTTCTTAAGCCGAGTACATACAACCGAGAGTAGGTCTTAAGCCGAGTACATACTACCGAGAGTAAGTCTTAAGCCGAGTACATACAAACCGAGAGTAGGTCTTAAGCCGAGTACATACTAACCGAGAGTAAGTCTTAAGCCGAGTACATACAACCGAGAGTAGGTCTTAAGCCGAGTACATACTAACCGAGAGTAAGTCTTAAACCGAGTACATACAACCGAGAGTAGGTCTTAAGCCGAGTACATACTAACCGAGAGTAAGTCTTAAACCGAGTACATACAACCGAGAGTAGGTCTTAAGCCGAGTGCATACAAACCGAGAGTAGGTCTTAAGCCGAGTACATGCTAACCGAGAGTAGGTCTTAAGCCGACTACATACTAATCGAGTTCTACTGTATCATTGAATATACCCTCGTTGTAGGAAGTTACAACGAGGGTATATTCAATGATACAGTAGAACTCGATTAGTAACAAACACTCTGGTTGAAGGGCATTTGCAGTTTAAATTCTAAATGGGGAGGGGATATCAGAAAATTCGCCGTCCCGAACTTATAGAGGTTTTGCTGTATTTGGAAATAATCTACATGATTTATCATATCTTTACATCTTTAGCTTTAAGCTTATCTTTAAATGATAAATCAATGTGGTAATTATTGTTTTGTGGACATAGAAAATTATGTTTACAAATCTTATGAGCCCCGTGTAGAAAAGTATGTGAAACGCTTATAAGATCACTAATTGTGTCCTACAACCACGGTTATAGCTTATTTCCTATAGTTTGTATTCAAAAAGTTTAATATAAAATATGTACATAATAGACACAATGAAAATCCTGAAAATCATTAAATTATAAATCTGTCTTATGAGTTGAGTGTAGCGGACAGTATGAATGAAATCTTTACATGTTAATAAGTGACAGATGTTTGATTGGTAGTAATCCTTGCTACACATCTATTTCATGCACCACAGTACTTCCTGACAAATGAGAATAGGGAGAGTTTCTTGACTTGGTTTGTGTGAGTGGGTGTGGATGAGAATCTTCTATCCTATCAGGCAGACTATGCTTCTTGGGTTGTAACTTGGGAGTGAGTCTAGGGGAGTTAGCATACGTCATCCTGGGTTCTGACATTGTAACGCTAGGACAACATCTTGGACAAACTAGCTCACCTTGGGAAGAAACAAAGTTGTATTCTCCTTGGTCAGAGGGATAACGCATGTGATAAGGAAGAGGTTTGAAATTATTAGGTGCAGTAAGGTAGTTTTGAGATTGTCCCATGGGGCTATCTAAGCTGGTAGTGTCTGTAACACAGCAAGGAGGTGGTGCTATTATTCGTCTGGTGCTGTGATGAATTTGTGAGCCCAGGGATTGGAGAGAGATTGCAGGGGAGGGCCCGGTGTGTGAGTAACCGGTCTTCTGAATGTAATCACTCATTCGTGTTGGATACACAGAGTTGGGAGGAGTTTTGTGTGTACAACTAGCTAATTTTTCATCAGTTACTATCATCTTAGAATGGTAGCATACTGCACACACACAAGTAATGCTGATAATTACTGTGATTAGTATTAGAGTACAGGTGATTATAAATGCTAATATTATCAAGGTTATGTATAGGGGACTGGAGAGTAGTGAAGCTGCAGTAGATGTGTCCTTTGTTGTGCGTAAGGTAGTTGTGTCAGGGCTGTCAGAAGTAGACAGAGGTTCTAAGAATAGAACTTACGATTATATTATTATCTAAGAATTACATCATACAACAAGTACGGAATTTATCACATATTATTAGATTATAACTCATTCCGTTAGCTAGTATAGCATAAGATGTCTGAAGCTGGAACAAGCAAGAAAGATATCAAGACGTGTACATTCAAAATAACCCTTACATCTGATCCTAAGCTACCGTTTAAAATGCTGAAGGTACCTGAAACTACTCCATTCTCAGCAGTAGTCAGATTCTCAGCTGAGCAGTTTAGAGTTAATGCAGAGACCAGTGCTATTATTACAGAGGACGGGATAGGGATAAATCCTATCCAGGAGGCTGGGATGGTATTCCTCAAATATGGGAGTAACTTAAGACTAATTCCTAGAGATCGTGTTGGATATTTGTAATTAATGAATTAATCTAATAATTTCTAATTATGTATGTGCTATTATTAACACGCATGTGTAACGTAAAGTTAGATGAAGGAAGAGAATTATAAATATTAGTTGGTAGTATTTTCAATCGGAATAAATGAATTAGTCTAATCATATCTACCGTCTCATCGTTTACTTCGCTCTACATTTATATTAGCTAGAACAAACACAGAACCTCTGGGCTGTTGGACGGAACCAGCCCACAATTTAACAACTTTCATCTGACCAAGGATAATGATTTTCAGTATTGTAAGTATCCATAGTCATTTCAATATTCCCATAAAAGAGTAATACAAGTAACGGTCTACTTATCTACAACTCTATACCACATCCAACTATGTCTATACATACTTTAAATATTATTAGAATAAGAAATAATTTATGTTTTCGCATTTCAGCTATTCTGACAAAGCCCCGAGATTAGAAAGCTAATCGTTAGGAAGGTTGTGGTGTGCTCGTCGTAACTGCCGCCCTGTCTAACAGTACAAAAGTTATAATACTCACCATTATCTGAAGTTGCTGAAGGTAGTTGAGTGGTTAGCTCTGTTTCTCCAATGAAATCTATAAATATTCATATATTAATTCGAGAATAATGTACGTGTACATGTAATTATTACAACATATAAATGCTTTCATCTAATATATCTACATTTTATTGGCTTGATGTATGTGGTAAGTATAACTAGAGGCTGATATTCTAGTCTCTGTAGGATAATATTAGATTAAGGTTAGCACGAAAAGTTCCTAATGTCTAAGTACCCGACATGTATTACTCTCTATCAATATATGTTAGCATGGTAGAGATATCACATACATACACTCCTCGCTAGCTAATAGAGGAATACGTCATTCATAAGAGAGGGGCTCGGTAGTAAGTGAGTCGGTACAAATAATGTATTATATATGTCGGAGGCCCGGGGTAGTTATGATTGGTAATGATTTTTATTTTGTTATTTTTGTAAAAAGTTTGTAATTAGTGGATTGATTGAGGGAGGATAATTACAAATTTCACATACGTAGTTGTATATATAACAAACAAATTTATTCTGAATTACATTGCAAAGCATTCCTCAACCCCACGACAGATATCCAGATATCATGTAATTGTATAGGATTGCTTCAGTAATATTCGTATATACTAATATACTTATTTAAATGTATACTTCTTAGCATTCTGGTGTTTCTAATCATCATTTAGTATACATAGTATAATTAATGGGATATAAGGTGGATAGGATATTATAACTGCAAACTGTTCCAATTATTCTAACACTAAGTGTAATGTTCCACCGAATCGTGCCATGAAGTGGAATTGTACCTATTGGTATTCCAGAGTAATGTAAATTGCTACTTCAATTTCCTCCCCGAAATATTACAAAATCCATCCTCTATCCTCATGGTTAACATGTATAGCACAAGTGTATTAATAATATACTTACCTATTACACTGATGTCCCATGAGAACGTGACTGCATCTGCTTCGTTAGAAGCGTAGCAAATGTATTCTCCTGCGTCTGCTATGTGAGCATCTCTAAGCAGCAGTCCTTTAGTCTCCGTAACAAACGTAAACCTTCCACCCTGTGGATTCTCTGAAGAGAGTCGATTGTTAGAGGAGAGTACCCAGGTTATGGTTAGAATTGAGTGTAGATCAAGAAATTTTATTGGACAAGGAAGCTCCAAAGTAGATCCTACTCCAATTGATAGCTCCTTAGATTTATTATCCTCAAGCACTGGAGCAACTACATAGATAATATAATAAAGTCTGTTAAGAATTGGTTAAATTAAATCAATAATCGAGAAAATTAATTTTATTCTGGTTTGTAGTAATAATTATAGAACAATAGAATTTACGGATGATAAATCAGCATTTTGAATAACAAATTTTGGAAGTCATCATTAAGCAGCATATTCACCTGTTCTTGTAAACATGCCAAGTAGTTCACAAACTCCATCACCTGTTGGACCCTCTCCTACCGCCAGTATAACTTATTCCAATCAATATGCAACATTTTTCACCTCAGAGGAAAGAGCTAGCAGTTCAATGAAGTTCATATCAGGAACTATCAATCGCTGGTTCCAGTAATCACACATATTCTGCTACATCCCATAAATACCAAGACGTTGATGCTGACAACATAATTCTGAACAAGGAAGTTTTTCAATCTAATACTGCCGTACTCGATATCGAGGGACAATTATGGCTACAGATTCTGGATCAAAAGCTGGCTGTGTGATTTATCTACAAATGCTGTGCAATAATTATTATTTCAAAAATAATTATTGGAGCGTACGTGGGAAGTTCAAGGGAACAATACCAATAGGATGCAGAGCTATAACCAAAAGGAAATCACTTATGTATCGAATAATACTAGCAGGCCGACTAATTGGGATTGGGTTTGAGAGGATGACAACATATCATTCAATAGACACATGAAGTTCTTAGAAAGGCTAATGTCTACCAGTACCTGGATTACAGGAAATTGAACGTTTCGAATGTATTGCACATATTGCAAAAAGGTTGAAAATAAATCTGGTGTAATGCACAAGAAAAGGCACTAAAACCACATCGATCTGAAAAAGAAATCCAGAGGGTAGTTTTGGAAACTGTAAACAAAAGCAAAGCACAGATTACAAACAACTCGACCCAATTTTCCGTGGTAAACTTCGCAAAGATTCCAAAAACAGAGGACAATGGCAATACGGCCCTTCACAATCAATTCAGACCATTAGTGAAGCAACTGCAGCGCAGATTTCTAGCTATTATAAATTATCTGTCATACGAAACGCTGGTAACCTACAGGCAATCTATTGTTCTACGTAAATATAACACCACAAGTATCTATATCTCTGAAATATTTGACTCTATTATCTATATGTTCGTATGATATTGAATATCGCAATAATGATCTTAAAAATTTATACATATCTTTTCCAAAGATTATTAATGTCTCTAGAAGGGGAAGAGAGGAGGGAGCTGGAGGAAGATATCGAGATCTCCCGAGATATTATCTCTGAAATGGCTGGTAAGTTTAATCACTTGATCGATATTAAATGAATGTTTATCACAATCATTTAGTTGACATCGTCTTATATTAACATTGGGTTAGGTGGTGGAGGAATAAGTACTCCGACTTATTGAAGTCCAGGTAGCCAGGAGATGGAAGATGGCTGCCATTATTTCAATTTGCAGCCTCTTCATTGTGGCAACCTGGTCCCTCATCAAGTAGGATGTCATGGCGCAAAAGTGAGTTTAGATTTTGATTTTAATTCATTATGATAATCCGAAAAATGTATTTTTAATTTAAGTTTTCCACTGAACTTGACAAAAATAGTTTAATTGGGGAATTATTCAATTCATCAAGCCGCATATAATTTATTCAAACTATTTTCAATACACACATAAGTATACTAATTGAATAATGTATCGATTTAGTACGCCAGCTACCAGTCCATCCTGAAGGTTTCTGTATAACCAAATGAATTAGCATAGTTATTAGTTCAGAAATTATCAAGTGCTTTGTAGAAAATATAATTGTGTATGGAATTTATCATTTCTGAATTTTTCAATTAGTTTCTACACGCTACATTTATTCAGAGCATTATTTGTATTTAGATAAGTTATTTCAGAGTTCAAATTCAGGACACGTGTTCAGTCCTAGAGAGTTTCTACGAATGTTATAAATATTCAAACTTAATATGCCAGTAGTCCTAAACCCTTATGGATTATTGAATATGTTTTGGCTAATTACATTATAAACTAATATTCAGCTGGTAATATCGAATCTAATTAATAACTTAGGGCGTAATTCGTAATATTGCGAATTTGAGATATCAGTGGGAAATAGGTATAAACAAAATTATTAGAATTCAGACCGAAACTATTAGTTGATTTAATAAATATTGGATTACACCAATTTAATTGTGATTATTCGAATAATAAAGTCTTTTGAAGGTTAATCGCAAACTGATTACTTGAACAAGTTCATCCTACTAGCAAATGATTTAATCATTTTGTCTTGCTTTTTGAAACAACTTTATTATTCTAACCAACAAAATATCCTTTGGAGTCAATTAATTCAAAAGTTACCGATCTTTCTTAAATTCTGCTTACTAATCAAGGATGCAGTATCGGTCTGTTGACCAAGTTTTAAGAAAAATATTTGTATAAACCCAGCAAACACACAACTCCATATGAGGAGTACGAATTTGGACGAGCGACGATCCTCTGGTTTTCACGAGGTTCTATGTGTCTTACTCCGTATTATTGGCCTTACGCCAACCACAACTATAATACATTTATGCAATAAACTCACCGTATACAAAGAGGGTGGTATTTATAGAAATTGAGCTGTCACGGGCTGTAGCAACGCACACATACTCTCCTTCATCTTCTACCAGAATTCTCTGGAATAATATTCTATTAGATCTATTTAGCTCCAACCGTACACGGTCTGTGTTCACCAACAAATGTCCGTGTCTGTACCAGGTGAACTGGTAGCTGTCCTCTGCAGCTCCAATACATGAACAGAAGCCTGAGAATTGACCTTTAGAAGTTGAAGTTGTTCTCAGAGAATTCGGTTCAATATTCAACTGACATGCTCTTGCTGAGCAATACAAGATAAATAATAAAACAATTTGCATCTGCATTTTGATAACGATTGAGAATGTAAAAAGTTGATAAATTCCAGCTGCAGTGAACCGTTTACTTATATATCTCATGTTAAGTAGTACCAACCAAGGATGTGATTACCTGCTCTTTGATAGGCCACATCACTACTAAATACCTGAAATACTAGCAAAATAGGCAATATTAAATCGTGTACAGACAATCAGATGTAGCGATTATTTAGTGAATATGATTCCTTGGCTAGATAATGAAAAATAAAATAATGCTGTAGGCAAATTACAAAATTTTTGAAATTAATTATAAATTCGGTGCAGTAAATACGTATATTGAAAAGTATATACATGTATCTTAAATCATTCTTTATTATCTTTGGAATTGTGAGTCAATATGAACGACGCTGAATACATTATATCTGAAGTCTCCACAAATTAGCTAACACCGATATAATGTTACAATAATTAGTTTTGTAATACTAAAATATTAATGAAATTATATTATTAGACAGGATACGGCCGTAATCAGTGAATACATTATCGGTTCTTTTAGAACGTTTCAATTCTAGTTCTGTGTTCACTAGATGGATAGCTAGAAATTAAGTAGGATGAAACACGTTAATAATGCTTAAAGCTAGGACGAATTTTAATTAAATCTACATGTAATTAGAGAACTATTTAAAAGTCAAAAGTTTTACTAACATGTATGGTTAGATTAAGTCAAGCTGTTGAAACTTGGAAATATGTAAGCGAGTTGTTCCTAATCTCTAGCTCTAAAATATAGAAAATTAGAAACCAATCTTCAAATCTAGCAAGTAGTTCTTGGGATACGGACAATCCAGTACAAGATCCTCAAAGTATCATCATTTTATCTTTAATTGATAAAATCTACCTGAATATATAAAGTGATAGAATATTAATATTGAGAAAGTAAATTACGACTTTTCATTATGCCATTAAAGTCGAACATAAGATTATAAGAAAGCCACTTTTATTCTGTGTTTACGATATTAGGTATTAACAATTACGTGTCTACTTAAGGTTTGTGTGTTGCTGTCCTCATTATGTATAAGCTTTGTGTGATTTATATATGGTAGTCAATTGTTACAAAAATGATTTAAATGACCTGTGGGGTCCGTTTATACCTCATTCAATTTATATCATTTTTCTTATCGAGCGTAAACTATACATTTGGCTAAGTCTGAGGAACACTCAATCTCTATTAATTACGGAGACCTATGAGTTAAAATATGTGCGTTATAGCGGCCTAGCTGGGTTATTTCCATCCAAAATTTCTGGATTCACCACATGTCTACATGCATCCAGTATAGAGGTTAAATTTAATTGGTATTGGAGAAGGAAAACATTTTCACCCCCGATTCAGGTGGTGGTCTAAAATGTATATAAATCATAGTCTAGCTGCTGGGTTGCTAGGAGTTCCTAGCAACTTCAGGCCAATTGTCAGTACCCCTTGTAGCTACCCCAGGATTACAGGTGATGCTAGGTATCTATGTATTATTGGCGTTGCTAGCAATCCCAAAGATTAAATGCTAACAATGCTATGATATTAATTCGGTAAAAATTGCTCTTTCCAGGAAATACTCTATTACCATAATTCTTTCGCGAATTAGTTACTAATTCTGTGTTGTGTTTGTTAGTCGACGAACAGTTCAACACAACACAACACAGCTCAGCTCAGTTATTTATAATTACCACTAAAACATTATTTAAGACTCCTAACCAGTAACCACGTATAAATAATATACACAATTTATCAAAAGTAGGAGTTTATATTAATAAATAAAAATAACACAAAAAACTATTTATTATTAATATATCCACTTAACATATCAGACAAATGTCTGACATCTGGGATCTGTCTCAGTAGTGGAAATGGACCATTCTGATGTATTAGCAAACATTGGATCATAAGGAAGTCGGTGTTCCTCCTGATAAGGAGAGTCTAGGATAGTTCCAGGGGTGACGGGTGTCAGGGACATCTGATAATGGTTTTGGAATATTTTAGGAGGAGAATACTGTTCCTCAGGTAGCTCTGAAACAGTTTGTTCGTCTCCATCAGAAATGGTAGAAGATTCTATACATGTAGATTTTTTCTCTTCTTCCAGCTGGAGAGCCTTCATATCAACATAGCTCCTTGACTCTGTAGTGGGCACTGGTTCGTGTGCAGGAGACTCAAAGAGAGGTGGCTTACTCCAAACAGGATAGAGACTACAGTCGTTCTTAAAAGGCTTCTGCAGAGAAGAGATAGAAGGAGAGAGATGGAGTAGATGTGAGGTTGTAAGATAAACGGGAGTAAATATGCCCTCTATAGATTGGACGGTGCTTCCTATTTCGAAGTTACCATAGTCAGGAGGCGTTCCAATCACGATCTGTTCCTCAGTCAAATACTGTGTCCTGACCTGTTCATTACATGTCTCGTCCCAAGAGTCTTGAATAGAATCAGAAGAATAGTGTTGCGTATTTATTTTCGGCAATATATTATTACGACTAAATTTATAATTAATTCTACTTTTCCGTCTGATGTATAGGATACATATACAACCTGTAGCAGCTATCACTGACAGTATGAGAAGTAGCACAGCAACTCCTATTACTATCTGAACACTGAGTTCGTTCAGTAGAGATCGATCTGGAATAATTATTATTAATTCCTCGCTCCCAGCCTCTCCTAATAGAGTTACTACAACTGCTCTAATAAGGAATGTGCCGGGAGGGAGAGATCTTGTACTATACTTTCTGGCAGAGCTGTTAAACGTGTTTATCTCCAACCAATTCTCTCCATTCCATGAGTACTCCAGTCTGTAGCTGAGGATAGGACTACCTCCAGTAGCACCAGGAGAGAACTCTAGAAATACAGTACTGCCATAGATGGATATTCTGAAGTTAGGAGGGGAGGGAGGACCTGGATTTAAGGTTGTCTGATTCTCCATCTCAAACCCTAATCCATTGCTATTCCCAGCAGCTACAGATACAGAATAACTTGTATCAGCGTCCAGTCCTGAGAATGTATAACTACTGACAGAGCTATTCAAATCAAGCACTAGAAGCTTGAGTTTGTGGGTAGGGCCAGACAGTTGTGATAGGATCAGCTCGTAGTTTGTTACCTCAGAATCCAGACGGGATGGAAGTGACCAGCTTGCTGTTATTGAATTGGAGTTAATTGTTGATAATATCAACTGACTAGGAGCTCCTGGAACTAAGGGAGTATATATTAATTAATATAGAAATACTCAACTAATGAATGCTGGTTACTAATATTAATGAATCTAAGTAATTAATATTTGATTTGTTGTTGTTTCACAAATTGTACAGACAACACACTTAGACTAAAATATATTGGGTTTTTAATTAACTTTGAAACCAAAAAATAGTTTTGTGAAATAGCTTGCGCAATCTTTCGTGGATACAAACTATCAACTTTTACTTGAAAATTAACCTTGGCACTATACATAGAATTATTGATTAAATAAATTCAATAATTTAGTACACTAACAAACCTGGATTACTAGTAGCAACAAGACCAACAGATAGGAATGGGCCTACTCTAATTGAATTAGACACATTGTTGTATAGAGACACGTTAAGATAGTACATGGTGTTGGGTAATAAATCTGAAATAAAAAACTCCCGTATATCTCCCACATAAGATAGGATAGCGTTGTTTCCCACATAAATGCGGTCCCATTCTTCTGTATCCACTTCTCTATAGCTAACCTATAATACAATAATGTTTGTCTGTTGCCTAATTCAAATTCTCAAATATAATTACAGCCAAGTGATGTGTAGATTTTCCATTTTCGATAATTTATAATTACCCTACATCTGGCGCCATGTAAATCTAAATAATTAATTAGCCTAGCGTAAATACATCAGGGCAGTGTCAGATTAAATAATACATTACTCGAGCTTGAGATTTCATGGAAATGAGCGAATTCATATATGAAAATATTTCTGGAAAGTTGTCTACAGGTCTGCCTTGGACAAAATGTAAGAAAGTGTATAATGAAGCCAACAAATACAGGTTAACTTACCTCGTATCCATCAATATATCCGTTTCTACCAGTAGAATAGGGTAGCTCTACTCTACATGCAACACTTGTATAACTTCTTGCTCTGCAAGAAATTTCTTTAGGTTCCTCTGAAGGTTCTATTAGAATGATAAAACTAAGAGAATAGTTAATAACAAGTACAGTGCTATTACTTTGGTAGTCTGGTTATAACGGATAATTGTTACATTATATGTAATACATAGTCCTCTTCAATGAGTTACTTTGGTTAAGAAGCAGCGCGAGGAGGCTGCCACTGATGGGGCTATGGCAAAATTTTAAGATTATGGCAGTGTCGTGTTTGCTACGATTAAGATTATGAGTTTATGTACTCGAGGGCCGTAGGCCCGAGTGTAAACAAGAAGTGTTCGCAACCGCGTAGCGCGAGCAAGCGAACCGCGCTCCTATATTATATATTTACTCTGTAAACAGGTAAATGTAACTGGCACTGTCAACACAAACACAACGGATTGACAGTATATGCGACGTTATCAATAACTCAAGTCTCGGATTTATAGGTTAGGAGTTAGGACAAATCATATGAGTACAGTCGATGGCGGTTATATGAACCCCCTTGGGAGCAGAGGCGCGCGAGGATGGGGTAATTGAGCGTACCCACCTCATTATGCAAGTCTGCCCCAATTAAATAACATGTGCCCCACCAGTAGCGGCTGGTTAACGCCGCAACTGCTTGAGCGTGGCAATATATGTTCTAATAACGGCATAAATATACAGGAATGTGTGAGAACCGTTTTCGAGAGGATGGTGCTTATATCCGGTGTTCTTATAACTGGCATCCACTGAAATAATAGGGTAAGTTATTACAAATATTAAATGTGTTCTAATTTGGTAGCCGTAGTGTAAATGTGAGTTTACATTGTGAATACTCATACACAAGCAATGGGAGTATGCGTGTCCCTATTTGTGGGTCGTGGTATCCAGCAAGAAATGTGTACCGTATCATGGCTCGAGTAGCTGGGAGTGTAGCTACGTCTCTCTCTCTCTCTCTCTCTCTCTCTGATATGGTCAATCCTAGGAATAGTGACGTAATCTCAGTATTGCTCATAATAGCTTTTCCATTCAGGCTACGGAACATTGACACAACAAATTGGAAGCCACATCTTGTCTTATTCTTGATATCGACTAGTGTTCCATTGCTAATTCTAATCATATACTGGCAGTAGACCCTAGCGTTATGTTATCATCATTGCACCATTAATCTGTACACCGGACTTAACCGCTATAGTAATTATGTTTGTATTTCCTCTGTCATTAACCGTTGGTTTGTCTCTTACAAGTGTTCTATTAATAATAAATCAGCTGAGAATGAAAAATCAGATTCTAACTACTATGAACAAGAAACAGACACAATTCATAATACGGACTCTAGGAGTCATAATATATTTCACAGCGATAGCTCTGTTTCTGATTATGGACTTCGGTATTAGATCCTCTTTTACAAATACATTCAATTCCTATGTAGAGCTGTATTTAGCTTGTGTGACTAGACATGGAACCAATACATCGTGCTGTAGTCAAAATTGTACAGTACTACAATCCAGAATTAAGTAATCTAAGTAATTTCTTCTTTTCATTATGGGGAGTGTAGCACTTTAAACTCTGGCTGTTAAAGAGGCGCGTAAATTATGGATAAATACATTAAGGAAGTTGTGTTTGTGTCGACGACCTACTGAATCACAACCTAAAGCTTCTTCGTATGACCCCCCCCCCCCAAGAGACTTATGACAGAATTAATTTTTCTGAAATCTATCGATGAGAAAAATCGGATGCAAAATAATATTAATCTAAGACTCAAGAATTTAATATAGTATATGTTACTCTGATTTGTGTAAACTGATTTATGATGTATACGTATTTGTTTTTCCTAAGCTTTATATTTCCTTTATGTATTTTGATTCTACAATTATGTATTTAAGATTTCTTTAAAAGTTACAATCTTTTATTTTGGATCTTTACTAAATAATGTCGGGAACAAATTTCCAAGAGACTATAACGTTCTTATACCTACAGCCATGCACCTGGTTACTCATAGCAGTAATTAAACGTTTGAAAATTTATTACGTCACCGTGACTGTATAAAAATTGAAAATTTGAGAATTTTTAATACTCAATGCACGAAGTGCCGAGGTCAATAAACAAAAACCAGAGGAACTACAATAAACCATAGGATAGCGGTAGCGTAGCGAGCAAAAGCATTATAAGAAATTTACCCGTTTGAAACTTAAGCTAAATCTGAGGTACGATATGCCGAGCATATGGCTGCCTCTCCCACAGCGACCTAGCAAGCGAATCGCACTAATTGGATAAATTTCCCTTCATATTAATATTATAAAATTATGCCATATATTTATTTACATAGAGTAAATGGCAAAGTTATCAACTGAAGTGAGCACTCGTTCTTCCCGCTTACTCATCCACCCTTGTCAGAGGAAGAACCCATTGATTCCACACATTAGGGATACACCATGGGAGGTATCCGATGTGTGTCCAGACTTCGAAGTAGGAGAGAGGAGTTGTGTGTTGTTTCTAAGTGTACGTTACCACAGTCTACACCCTGAGTACATACACGAAAGGATAGGACAGGAAGGCATGCAGAAATATAACCTCAAAGTTCTGCTTGTACTTATTGATATGACAAATGTTAAAGATATTTTAATGGAACTCACACAGACAGTCATGAGAAGTGATTTAACATTGGTGCTATCGTATGGAAACTCTGAAGCAGCTAAATACATAGAAACATATAAGAGGTATGAACATAAGCCTCCTGGCTTAATTATGGAGAAAGCAGAGACTGACTTCCACAAGAGGGCGGGAGAGTGTTTAACCTCGGTTAAGTCTGTAAACTCAACAGATTCACAGACTCTGCTACGACATTTCGGTAAAATGGAACGAGTAATGAAAGCAAGCAAAACAGAGCTGTTGGCTTGTCCGGGTCTTGGCCCTACAAAGGCTACGCGCCTTCACACTCTGTTCAACAAAAGAATCACGAGAAAAGCAACTCAAGATATAGGAGAAAATGAAGAAGAATTACTTAGAGAATATGACTAACTAATTTTATTGTAAAGAGATAATTTATTTGATTCACAAATTGTCAAACGTTCTAGCTTCTATTATATGTTATAAACACAAAATATATCAGTTTTAGTATAATTACAATTTAATCGATAACATTTTGATTTTCCTTACTTTATATTATATAATTCTACTTTAAATCCAACCGATTTACCTCACTTTTATCACGAATCGATAATGTATTATTGTGATAATATATACTGTATAGGGTAAATTAATTGCTATCCCCCATTGGATACTCCCCGGATGGAATTGATTCAGTTTAAATCAAAACACTCAGTTTACACTCGCGGTCTAATAATATAAATCTTTCCAGATCTTTAAATCTCATGTAAGCATTAATCAAGCAAATAAGATTAGTAATGTCTATTATAGAGGTGTTAGATGGAGTAGTAGTTTATATGGAAAGTACAACTAAACATTTACCATACAATTCATCTTTTCACAGAATACAATAGCTTAGTCTATCTGACTCAAGTAAATAAGTAAAGTGGTGTTGGAGTTCATAGACATCAATTCACCATAGGATAATAGAAATTGAAAGTTAAGCATCTGTATACTGTTAGAAATAAATATTTTAGCGCGTAATCTTATGTTTACAAATATATTAAAGACTCGCTACCATGAATTAAATATAATTAATTATTAAGTAATCATCAATTTGATATATGAAATTATTTTAGAAATAATAATTACCGACCCCTGTGGAAAACACTTGTTAATTATTCGTAAGGTAAATCATAGGGAAAATTCCTACATTGCTAATTTTACGTAAGCAAACTAAAAGAATTTTATAACTCATTAAGAATGGCGGTTACAGCGTTAAAATAATATATAGTAATTATTTATAATATAAAAATTATTCTACAAAAGATTGTATTAATCTGTATAGTTACTATAGTATTATGGATATTACCCTATTCAAAATTTAAAATCTTCCAAAAGAAATTGATTACATAATACAATATAGGGTAGCCGGTAGCTGACCAACTCGTATGTATATTTCATATTTATTTCGTGATATGTATTATTTAGAAATATTTAATATGCTTTATTAGAATCCTAAACCACATTCAATTAATATTCAGAAGTTTATATTATCAAAATTGATCGCCAAATGTGGAAAACTAGTATTATATTTTCCTTTCTTAAGATGAAAGAATAAAGGAGACCTAAGTTGACAAATACATAGAAATCTCCATGAATTATGAATTATTCAAATCAATTAGTCGAAGAAGCACATACAAAGAACATCACAATAATATTTACGTATATCTGCCCAATGCAAAGTCGAATACTAGTCATTTGGTCCCGAATTTTCTATATACTTTTCATATTGATGAAATGTGATTTGTAAATGTTTGTAAACCAAAATATTTTGGAAAAATAGTGAAAATCCTAAAAACTATTTACGTATAATAATTGAATCCATATTTGTAGAGTCCCTCCTCTCGTGTAAGGAGTATTATACTAAGTATGACAGTTGTGAATTAAAACATTAGAATCGTTATGATTTAGTTTGTTTCAATTTACACTAACCACTAAACACTAATAACTGTGGATACTAGTGGTTAACGTGGTTGTTGTACCAGATTACATAGTGGTTCGACGCTACCAAGCAAGGAAATATCTAGGAGCGCCGGACGCTCCTTTAGGCGTAGGATCTTTGACGAAATTATATTTAGAAGCGAAAATAGAGGATCTTTACCTAAACCGTAACACAAATTTACTGTTTTAGGCATATGGAAAATTCAGAGTATGAGCTCTAAGAGCGTGCTCGAATAACTTATATAACTCCGTGCTGCCAAGCGTATTCATGAACCGATCAAGTAGTGTTGAAGTCTCGAAAATCAAACTGTAATAAGTTATATGGTCAATTTTATATATTAGATAAAATTGTGATGAATCATTGAAGAAGTTAATGTTCGTAGACAGGCAGACAGTTACCCAAATTATAAGTACACCAGCAGTTGGATGGAAGAATAATAAAGTTTTGGAAATGTCTTCCAAAATGCTCAGAGTACTAACCTAAAGCCACGTAAGAGCTGGCGTATTGCCTCAGAAGGCCATTAAATGGAATTTGGATGGATCATGGATAATAAAAAACCTGAAGGATCGTATCATGTGACGGACAATATTATCCTGACTAGCTATTGAATTGAAATCTAATCTTTAGGGTCAATCGCAATTTGAAAGTTTAACTACAGTTTAGAATACAAACATATGTACACAGCATGGTTCCCAAAAGTAGCCATATTCCAACTCAATCGCATTTATCCATTTCCCAGGATACGCGGTGGATGGATGTCGCACATTATCCATGTCACTAATAAACATATTCTCCAACAGAGATTGTTACCAGTAGGCTGTAGTATATATTATTCATGTGGATGTTTAATCATAACTACTTCCATATTGTTCTGTGCCCCATGAGCATGCGTGGGATAAAGTTACCTTAAAAGTATGATCGCCGTGACTACGTAATTCAAGATTGGACTTTACCCATTGAAAGATTCATTAATGTTACAAATCGGTTTTGTTGTAATTTAAACGAGTTTAGAGTTCAATATAAGTTAGCATGAATAATCCTGATATACTCCATATATAATTAATACTAAGTATATACTATCTCCATTTATGGAGTGTAAATCTACAAATATATGTAGATTCGAGAATCAATTAATTTCTATTCATAGCATATTCTCATTAATATAAGAAGTACTTATGAATTAACGACCAGATTACAAACCTGCAGCTAGTGTCCTAACTAGAAGACTTGAGGAAGGAGGACTTCTTCCTTCAGTTCCTACAGCTGTCACAATCACACTATACAATGTGTAAGGAGATAAGTCAGTCAGCTGATATAAAGTGTAATTAGAAGAATTATCGAATATTCTAGTTGAGATCAGCTGTGAGCTTAGTGAGATTTCATAACTGACAATTTTTCCATTCCTTCCACTCCCATCTGATAGTCTCTCTGGAGGATGCTAAAGACCAAGGTTGAAAACGATCGAACCGAATATCAGTATTCATGAATAGTTGCTTAACCGAATACTAATAATATTCGGTTTGGACCAACCAAATACCGAATATGGATATTCATTTGGTAACCAAATACCGAATATGGATATTCATTTGGTAACCAAATACCGAATGCGGATATTCATTTGGTAACCAAATACCGAATATGGATATTCATTTAGTAACCAAATACCAAATATGGATATTCATTTGGTAACCAAATACCGAATGCGGATATTCATTTGGTAACCAAATACCGAATGCGGATATTCATTTGGTAACCAAATACCGAATATGGATATTCGTTTGGTAACCAAATACCGAATACGGATATTCATTTGGTAACCAAATATTGAACTATTCGCCAAATATTATTCGGTTGCAACCTTGCTAAAGACAAACTTTAATAACTATTATCAGTACGTATTCGTATCTGGATTCATTAAGGCAGCCCCTAATACTGATATTCGTTTCGAGCGGTACCAGATTATTTGGATACGGTAGAATACGGATAAGAGCTGTATTTGAACTTACCTCCCACTTAAGCATTAGTGAGTCTTCTTTAATGAGAAATGAATATAATCCGACTGGACTTGAGGTAGGAACTAAACGATTTTAATATTTAATAGCCACAACATTCTATCTCTAAAATATATTATGTAACAATAAGATAAAGCAACTAACCAGCTTGTTTAGTACGTATCTGTAAAGGAGGCTGACTTTTGGGACCGATAACACTTCCAGATACCTGTATCGAGTACAGAGTATACGGCAAGAGACCTGTTAAGAAAGCAGGTTCCTCCACTTGATAAGAATTAGCAGTTTGTACAGTGCCATTCATAAACTGTATCTACATAGGATAGATTTAAGGTAATGTATCTATTCTATGCTCTATTATTCATCTTACAGATATAAATATGTGGAAGAAGGAGGAAGGTTGGATAGATGCTGATATCCAACTCAGAGTAAAACTGGTATCATTTACACCAGTAACCGTCAGGTCAGTCGGAGCCGCAGAAACATCTATTAATACAAAAGTAAATACAGACAGTCACTAATGCAGCAACTTAACTTATTACTTAGAACAAGCCCAACTTGTGGAGTTCCTCCAAGAGGAATTAGCCTTCCTCAAAGATTAAACAATTATTAGACTATTGTACTTGTAACTCTGATATTTTTTGCAGACTTCTTATTTTTCACTAATTGATTTATCATTTAGTATTAATAATGACTGTAGATAAATTTATGTATATAGACTAGAGAGAAAATAGATTATACAATTGCATACTGAAGGTGCACTGCTTAGATTTTAACAGAGTTACGTATTTGTTCCGCTTAGCCAACATAAGTAACATTACAATGCCATACAAGTAAAAATTGATAATTGGGCATTCTTACTGAGTACTCGAATAGATACGAGTCTTGAGAAGAGATAACTATCTGCTATAACACCGGAATTATTATCTGTAGCTTCTACGATACACTGGTACTCTCCTGTGTCTGACTGCTGGGCGTCTTTGAAGAGTAAAGTTCCTTGCTGGGAAGATACGTAACTCACTCTGTTGTTAGTCTGATGAGGAATATATATCAACTTCAGTATATACAATCATTAGACCCACCATACATGATATAACTTGTTGCACGCAGCTGTTGCATACAACAAAGAAACAAATTTTAGCGCGCATAAGGCATTTTATTTACCTGCAAAACGATTCCATCTTTTTGCCAATTAAACGATAGAGAGAGTTCCTCATCTACACTAGCCTCACATACCAGATAGTTATCTTGTGCTAGCGCAAAAGAGCCAGAGGAAGGCTCATGTATGAATCTAGTACCATCTAAACGAATAAGAATTATCACTCATCATATTTCTATCTAACTAGCAAGAATATGATCCCTGATCAATATTTTGGTAAACAAATATTCGATATTATTGCCAGTCCAATATACTACAACTATACGAATAATAATTACCTAGTATAGTGATGTAAGTACTCTGTTGTATTGAACCTACAGAGTTGGAAACCATACAAGTGTAATTTCCGCTATCTTCTTTAAAGAGAGAATTCTTCACAAGAATACCAGGTGCAGGAGTAGAGAAATATCTGAATAAACGTAATTTAATGTTTGGGTAAGATACAGGGTTGTCCAACGTGTTTCTTGTAAAAATTATCACTGATATGATATTAGTAATCTCGTTGTTAGACGTACCCAAATTAATCAGTAAACTATAACTAAACAATAAAACATTAATTTACCCTTGAGTAATCGCGTCATTAAGAGGAATCAGGTCTCTGGTCCAAGAGTATTCGGGGGCGGGTACTGAGTCAACTGAGCAGTTGAGTGAGAGAGGAGAATAAGTGAATACAATTACAGATGGTAAGTGTTCAGAACTCAGAAATGTGGGAGAATAACCTAAATGTGGTTGTGACGTAATCATATTACGTATATAGGGGGCAGTGGCGTCGTGCTCTATGGGCCCGGGGGGGCCAGGGCCCCCCCAAATTTCATGAGCCGCCTCCAGATAGTTTATTTCTCCGAATCGACTAATGCTTTTCGCTTTTGGTCTTGATGCATACTACTGATAGTTACATCATGTACATAGGCCAACCCTTAATTTTTTGTTTTATATCCCAATTTGAACATTCTATATAGGTTGATTCTTACACTACCAGTGACATCCTCCGCATGTGAACGTTCTTTTTCAAAATGAAAGCTTATTAAGACTCGATTACGTAGCACAATGTGTGAAGACAGGTTAAGTAATTTACTGTTATTGTCCGTTGAATCTAACAGAATGAATTCAATCCCTAAAACATTTGAGAAGATTCACGAGAGATTTTGGAATACTCCCAGGAAATAGTGTATATCAGTACTGAACATATGAACACTAATTTACAAATATAATAGTATTTTCCATAGATTACTTGAAATATAGTTTGAACCAAAGAGAGTTCGAGTACTTTTATTATGATATTTATAACTCTTTTGGGATTTATTATTGACTCTGTGCCCCCCCAGAAAATTTCCAAGCACGACGCCACTGATAGGGGGTACTAGGAAAGTCTTGTCGTTAGATATATAATTTTATCACTATCAACTTAAAACTTTCCCACAAGTTCTAAACGCCAAATTTATCGTTACAAAAATTTTCATACGAAAATTCACAAAATTGATACAATTACAATAGAACTCGGATATAACATTTTTCGGCATATAATATACTAAATTTCTGAACCAGAATTTTCAGATTACATAGGATTCTATGTAATATATAACTCAGTTATGACGTAGTTTCGGTTACGACGTACTTTTTTTCTCTCCCTTGAGGGTACATTATATCCGAGTTCTAATGTATTTAGCATATTTTCATATCTCCATGGAAACGTTAGGCAAGATCGAATTACGGGTAATAATATACTACAAATTCAAGTGTGAGTTATCAACAGAAGTGATATGTAGGTTCGCAAACACTTCACTATCCACACCATCTCTTATGTAACTTTGTTTGGTCTTCCAGAACGAGGTTCATCTTCAAACGATGTCCTACCCATCTTGAATTCGCGATACCACCTTTGTATAGCGCGTAATGAGACTACACATCACCTAATAGTTTCTGCATTTCAAAAAGATATTCTTACAAACAGTTAGAGGAAACCCTGAAGATTTTATCTCCAGCTATTAATTCGATTTTACATGAACATCTGTTTATCAGGAAGCTATGTTGTCGGTGGTCTCTCATAAGTTGATGCAACCACCGAAGGCCGAGTTGAATTTTGTCAATATATGCTCGATCAATATAACTCTGACCAAGGGAGGTGGAGATATGACATTGTTACCGGTGATGAACCGTGGATATATCACTACGACCTTCTCCAAAGGAGAAAGCGAAATTGTGGGTATTCGAAGATGCTCCTCAACCTGCCCATGTGAAACGGCCAAAGTTAGTAGTCAGGGAGGATGTACGCAATTTCTTCAATCCTCAAGGTTTGATAAAGGTTGTTAAACTTGAAAAGGGTGCTACGATTCCTGCAAAATGGAATACCAATGTTTGTTTGAAAGCAGCTTCGATGAGATCAAGCATCGTCGACCGAAAACTGGCTTACGATGCATACTCGATGGCGCCATGATAATGCACCAGCACATAAAGCGGCTCATACAATGGATAATATTCAAGCAAATGGTTTATCTACCCTGCCGCATCCACCGTATTCTCCTGATTTAGCCTCATGTGACTTCATACGTAACCTCTATGTTATTTGGGGTTGGTAGCAATCCCACCAGTGGCAACACCAAAGAAGAAAACCTAGTTACGCCTCTGAGCACCATATTAATTATATTTAATGCTTTCACTATCTAACGACGAAACTTTCCTAGTACCCCCGCGTATCTATATCATTAAATCTCAATTGTTGTTTGTTTAGTTGTTGTTTGTCCGTTGTCAAGGAAAGAATTTACGGTATGCCATTTTGATATTGACGCATAACTATGTATTTATCGTGTTTATCAAAGGTAGTAAATAGAATTCAATAAAACTTCACTAAATACATCGAACATGCGGGATCAGATTTTCACATTTCAAGTTTCTCATATGTACATTTATTGTTGTTTTTATGAATATAAAGTAAACAAATAGTTGAAATCTCGAAATATACTTAGAGAATTGCTCTCAACAGATATATAGGGGTAGTCAAGACACTGAATCCGAAAATGATATTTCAACCACGTATTGTGAATATTTGTTATTTTTTAGGTGTATAAAGTAAACACTTTTCTAATCAATCCTAGAAACTTTCTTTCAACCGTTATGCTGGGGTAATCAGATACGCTGATTAAAAATATGAATTTATCACCAACGTTCTGTGAATATTTTTCTACTTTTCTACTTTACTCAATTCGAGGCACGAAGTGCCGAGCCCCATGCGAACACAGTGTTCGCAAGCCGCAGCGCGAGCAAGCGAAGCGCGTTAGTATATATACAGTCAGGGGACAAAAGTATTCGAACACACAAATATATTGTCATAAATTGTATACTCTTTCCCGCTCCTATATATTGTGTAGTCTATATTCGTAGCTGCTATCTAGTAATTTGTATAGAATAACATATGTTTTTCAAGAATTTCAAAAAAATATTTTCGATTTACACTTTTTGAAAGTGTTAATTATAATAATTATTAGATAATTATTGATAATCAAAATATGTGGTAATTCAAAGCCTATTAAGAAACTATAATTTCTGACTTGATATTTGAATTCTACGTAGGCGAGTTACCCCAGATTGAAATTTCCAATCGGATTGAACAATTTTTACCAAAGTTATAAAAGAATTTCAATTTGTCCCACTTGTGCCACTTTTTGAAAAAGTGGCACAGGTGGCAGGAAAAAGCGCCACTACAAGGAAATCAACTAGGGTTAGGAGGAATAAGTCGAAGTAATATTTTCGAATAATATGACTATGCTAACCCTTGAATTCCAAAATAACCTCTTGGTAGCGGCCACTTGTGCCACCTTGGGCAAAAGGTGGCACAAATGGCACAAATTGAACTTCATCTATAACTCTGGTAAAAATTGTTCAATCCGATTGGAAATTTCAATCTGGGGTAACTCGCCTACGTAGAATTCAAATATCAAGTCAGAAATTATAGTTTCTTAATAGGCTTTGAATTACCACATATTTTGATTATCAATAATTATCTAATAATTATTATAATTAACACTTTCAAAAAGTGTAAATCGAAAATATTTTTTTGAAATTCTTGAAAAACATATGTTATTCTATACAAATTACTAGATAGCAGCTACGAATATAGACTACACAATATATAGGAGCGGGAAAGAGTATACAATTTATGACAATATATTTGTGTGTTCGAATACTTTTGTCCCCTGACTGTATATATATATTTTAGAAATATAATTATCTTACTGATAACTCTGACTTGAAATGTCTTCATGTCTCTACCAACTTCATTAGATGCAATACATTGATACAAACCCTCATCAGTCTCCTGAGCATAAAATACAGTCAATTCCTCTCCAACGAATATTGTAGTGTTCACAGGATCTCCATTCTTTATCCAACTCCACTGCACGTTAGTGAATCCTTGTTCTAGTACACATATAAGAGAGAAACTACTCTCCAGATTTGTTTCTATATCTGCACTGCCGGAAATTGATACCATAGGAGGATCTATACAAACATATGTATATACGGCGTATAAACTAGTTAAACAGCTGACTAACCTAAGACTGAGAGATTAGCAGACACAGAACCGAGTCCATCCACTACACACATGTATTCTCCTGATGCTTCTGTTGATGGACCTTTTAATACTAACGTAACTCCATCATCTCTGATCAAGTAGCTGGTACTGATGGGTATGGGAGAGTCATTGTAGTACCAGCTGAGTGCTGAGAGGTAACTACATATATATTTATGTTAATACGGAATAATATACATACTAACATCTATCTGCTGTGAACTGATTAGCAGAGTAAGAGAAACAAATAAATGTCCAGCCGACAGACTGGGACTGCAGCTCAAGCATCTGGGTAATATTTCTACCCAATACAAACTATGTTAAAAATGTTTAATTACATGAAAAATCATGTGTAGATTGAGATTTGAAATATTAAAATTGGAAACTACATACTCGATTACCCCTAACTAGCCGCTGAAACGAAAGTTCTAGCATCATTTGAAAGGTGTGAAAATATTATTAATCATATGAAAAATCTCTGAATTTGTTACTTACATGCTCTCAAATATCAAAATCGGACTATACGCACCGGATTATCCCTGACAACATGATGGAACCTAATCTATCATGCTTTTGAATTTTACATAGAAAGGTGTGAAAATATGATTAATCACCAAAAGGGAGATTTACACCTCGGGTATCAATTTTTTCAATTTAGAAAAATTCATACCCGAGGTGCAAATTTCCGACCCAAAAGGTATAATTGTATTTGTACCTATACCAAATTTCATGTTAATCGGACTGCTAGATTTCGCAAACAAAGTCTAGGCTATTAGGACATCTCCCTATACCCTATACCCTATACCCTATACCCCCTATAGGAGCTACGCTAATAATTATCTAACACAAATGGTTTATTCTAATTAGTGCTTGTAAATATTATATCTCCTACTTGATGTGTAAGTACCTAGAATCTACTAAGCATTGGAAGATAGCATCCTCTCCAGTGGACACGATGTTGATTTCAGGAATCAGAAAAAGAAGTTGAGAATATATTCCAGATAATCCTAAAATAATATCAAATAATTTACTGATAATTTGTATAATAAAGTAAAATCTAACCTGTAGAGACGGTTAAGTTGTAAGTCACACGTCTGAATTCTTGAATATAATTATTGCTAGCCAAACATATGTACACACCTGTATCTGTTAAGGAAAGGTTGGAGAATAGCAAACTACCATTATGCAGATATTCTATAGAATCGGTAAGAGTGACAGGACTCTCAAATAAATCCTCCTCTAACCACAAGATATCAGCTGAGGGAAGACTCAGAACATGTTCACAGGACAGCAGTAGCCAGTTACCTAAACTCCCTACCACATCAACTGGGACATCTACTGTCGTAAGAATATCTAATAGGTTAATTAATTAATATATTGATTTATCTAAATCTAGGTAGATATGTAAGAGAATAGAACTAACATCCAATCTGTATGAGGGCTGGCTCACTGACAACTGTGCCTAACTCGAAGTACCCAATACACTGGTAGTAACCAGCTGTTTCAGGAGAAGCTGTGATAACTAAAGTTGAACTGTTTGATGGTTGTAACGTCTCATTGAATAACCAGTGTATTTTCATTGGCTGGTCAGAAAAAGTACATTCTAAATTAAATTTATTGCCATCCTTAACTATTGTGTCAGTTGGGTAATTCAGGAGTTGATAACCTACGGAGAGACGGAGAGCCAATAATCAGTAAGGATGGATTGAGGAGAATATATATTTTAATACAGACATTCGTATTAGTGTCTAGTCCTGACAGCTTAGCAGATAGATATGGCGAATTTCACCATAAAGTGTTTGTATTATAAAATGCAAATGTGTATTGCTTGGAGGGAAAATTCATTGTTGCAAGCAACAAAATTGCCCTAAAATTTTAATGAATATTCATTATACAGTAAAAATAGTATTTTGCGACTTATACATTGCTAATCAGGATTTGATGCTACTTTCCTATTTTAGATGATGGAGTTTAAACAAAATCATGCAATAGCCCTGTTTACCATGTATTTGAAGGAAAATCAAAACCAAACCAACCAGTCCCAGTTTTTGAAGAGTAGAAATTCGTAAAGGCTGATAAACTGAAAAATACGTGTGATAGACCTTTAAATTGCGAAATCTGCTAATTCGCCGATGTATCGCCCATGCGCAATTTAAAATCGAAAATGTATCCGATTGACGTGGGACCGCGGAAAATTTGATGCCGGGGTCATGTAGATTAGGTATAAAAATTTGATACTTCTTGTCTAGCGTATCTCAATTCGGCTAAATTTCGACCATAAGCCACCTGGCAATAAGTAAAGCTTTACAATGCAATGTAGTGGGTGAAGAGAATAATGAAAACAAAATAGTATCATCAAGCTAACATAGATAACCATATCCTTTCATGTAATACAATGAAGTTTAAGGTAAGCAGACATTCAATATTATTTACAAGAGTATAGAATTATTTATTATTCTGAGAAATATAATTAATAAAAGCAAAATTATACATTAGACTAACCTTGCGAAAGGAAGAATTGTAGAAATGAGAATAGCAGTATTATGATTAACATAAGCTTGTTGATCTAAGCAACCTCATAAGATAAATAATAATTAATTATACCTCCACTGTAATTACGACATTGAGATGCAGAAAATTGTGTTTGGATTTTTAAAATACCTTATGGGAGTAGCAAGTTGAAGAATACTTGTAAACAATTTCTGTTTGAATTTAGACAAAGATTTGAATCCATGAATGCTGTTTCAGATAGTATGACTCCGGAACAATTTGTACAGCAGATAAGCTCCAAAAATAGCCACTCTGTGCAAATCATGATACTAACATGGCTCAATTCAAATTATGACATCATAATGTAAAATTTTACTAATCGAAAAATTGAATTCTGGTAATGTCGAATTCCTTGGAATAATTCCTTTGCCCATTTCCATATGGTTCTTGAATAAATTTTGATAAATTTATTATTTCCATACCCTGTATTCACATAAATTTCATAAAATATAAGATAATTCATTTTATGACAAAGATAGGCATCGTACATAATGCAAATTTGATATACACAAACCTCCTACTGTAGCATGTAACAAGGTATAATAAGTTTGTAAGAACCTTACATCCCTGAGTATTTCCAATAAGAGAATTCTCCACATAAGTCACACAAATTTAGTTTTCGGAATTTCAACCCCCTCCAATTAAATGACATGTTTGCGGATATGGATTCAACAAAGTTAAATGACAAATTCACCATATATAGTAATAGAATTGTGTATGATGCCATTACATTTATACTATGGGTAAAAGAGCATCTTAAGCCTACCATACACGATTTTGTTGCACCGCGTATGGTAAGGGTTGCATGGAAATAGGAATGTGATCTATTTTCTGGCAACAAGGTTCTAACACTGTCGTATTACAGATGTCTTCCGGATTATACAACCTCAGGAGCAGGATTATGCAAGTTCCACTGATTTGTCATTCTTTATAAAACACGAGTTTCATACACAAATTCAACCAGGTTCAGGAGTACATGTATTCACTCAATTTGTCAAGGATTTATTGAAGTAAACTACTATTGTAGTATTGTTTAGCTTCACAACTTCTAATTACTGAGCATTATTCCATCACATACATGATTTTGCGATTAACTGTAATTATCCAATTATGACAGGGTGAAAAGTACATGAAAATACATCTGTTTCTCATTATATTATTGTTTGGGATTATTCAGAATTAAATAATTATCAAGCAAACGAGCAGAATGCTATAGAAATGTCTTGAGAGATCAAATCCAATGAAAAAATGAGTTTACATACTACGAGGGAGAGTAGCGAAAAAGCATTTGTGTTCGAACTCTGTAGGAATTATCTAGGCAAATAATCAAATGTTCAGGACTTTGGTCTGTGTCCAGAGAATTGGTTGACAGAAATTGACAGGTATATAGGTTGTTCAATTCTGAAGTTTAGAGGCCTGTCCAGGAGTAGAGTTGAAGAGTATGCCGAAGTGCCTATGGCACTATTTACGCTTACATGTGTCCTTTATACCCCAAACAAAGATTTCAGTGGAACTTGAAGAATACAACCATATCGAAAGCCGGAAGTTGAAATTGTAATGTGAATTTTAGATAATTGAAATTTGTTAGAGAGGTTATTGTAACACTAACCAAAAGTACGTCCGTAGCTGGTCTTAATATCAGGGTTCGAGTTACCAGATGTTAACTGTATAGTATATTAACTAAGAATGTAATTTTGAATAATCTTGATATGAATGTGTTATTGCGTTTTTAAACGATCACAAAAAATTTGAATAAGCACTAGAATTTCAGCTTTTAATCATTTGAAAACTGTCGCAGGGGAAATTGGGACTTTATAAGGGGGCCATCCGTTATCTCGAACAGATTTTGATTTCCCATGACTGCCATGAAGGTTCTAGTTACCAAATGTTGACTGTATTTGAATAAGATTATATAACTCGAATAAAGTAACGAAGAATTGTTAAGTGGGTGGGTTACAAATAGATTCAGAATTAAGTCTCTCTCTCTCAGATTGGAGGGAGAATAGGAGAGGTACTCTGAATAGATACGAACCCCAGATTCCCAGGCTTGTACTTGCTACTCTCAGCACCAGGGAGGGGTACAGAGAATATTGCAGGAGTGACTACACGCTCTGAAGGATTATCAGACAACTGTCTAATCTTGCCAGCGTGTAGCTTGGCTGTTTCTAAGATCTCCAACAGACTTATCATAAAATCTTCTCTCTGAGAGAAAGTATGAGCAGGGTCAGAGCTAGGACGGAGTGCAGAGTTCACAAGACTAGCTGAACGTGACAGAATTCTAAGCAGATTCTCGTTTTGAGCTCTAGCAGCATCTCTCTCTTCACAAGCTTTCTCTAATTTCTCTCTTAGAGTAGCGTTTTGTTGAAAGTGGTTCTGAGCATCTGATGCAAGTTCTGAATTAATAATTTCCAAATCTGTGTAGTCTATCTAAAGGGTAAATTAATTCGCAGTATAAACATATTTATGGGATAGTGCCAGGCCCGGATTAAGGGAAGTGGGGGGGCCACAAGGACAATTTATTGATTAGCCTCAATCACAATTTGAATATACTGACATCATATCGTGGCAAGTTCATATGAACAATTGATGGCTACTAATTTCGAATTTCAAACTGTATTTAGGGCCAGTCATCATTAACCAAGTTCACGCAGCTCAATAATAGCCCCAGATGCATAAGTTATCCAAAGTTGAGGCCAGTAGCTGAGTATGTACAACTGAAGTTTGGGTGAAATCACATGATATTTGGGGTAAAATGTGAGCGAAGCGATCTCCCAAATTTATTGTTTGTAATTTGATTTCAATAACCTAACAATTGAATATCACGAAAATTCCAGATAGTGTATAAATATCCTGAGGGGCCCCTATCCCACTACGGGGTCCGCCACTGGTGGGGCTCCCTATGGGTGGGGGCCTAAGTCATGGCTTAGTTGGCTGATATCCGGCTGTCCGGGCCTGGATAGTGTAGATAGGCAGCTGGTTGTTTCGCTTCATCTTCATATTGTGATGATATGGAAATGAAACATTATCTACATCACGATGCAGTATTGTTACATGGTTTATGTTGAGTGTTGTATGGAAATAGAAAATGTTCTATTTCCGTGCAATAACGTCGCATTGTCTAAGTTTGGCTCAACTGCCTCAAAAGTCACCTGTATCTGCTCGAATTGACCTCTCTCTGCTTGAAACTGTCTCAGCTGAGCATCTGTTGTCTCCAATTTCGTAATTAACAGTTCTAAATTCCGCAGCTGACTGACATTCTTGCGTGTTACTTCATGGAAGCTATTTTCCAGTCCTGATCTATCGAGATTGATTCTGTGTAGCTTCTGTTTAAGGATGTCATTCTGTGAGATGAGTTCTTCATTTTTAGCAGAGATCCTAATCAGCTGATTAGATATGGAAATATTCTCCCGGATAGCTCTCTTGGTAGTCTCAGACATCTGCTTCTCACTGGCCCTTTTGAAATCTTGTGAAGCTTCCTTGACTCTCTCCATCATTTCCTTTTTCAATCTCTCCTGACTGATTACCTTTTTCTTCTCCACTTCATACAAACTATATAAAGTATCATAATAAGTATTGATCAAATTAATTAATAAACTAGCATGTAAGCACCTGTCTTCGAATTCCTGCTTTTGGAGCTCAATAGTCTCTTCCAGCTGTAGCAGCTTGTTATCCATGTTTTGCTTCTGTTCTCTGAATTCCTCAGTCAATTCGTTTTGACGCTGTATATTTCTCAGATCTATTAGGAGGAGTTCTTTCTCTTCCTGACCCTTCTGGTTGGCAGAGATTAGCTGTTGTTCTGCTTCCCTCTTCTCCTCCTCCAGTCTCTGATTCAAATCTTGTACTTGTTCAGTTCCTGCTATTACCTGTTTAAAGTTTGATATCAACTACAGTATCACTATATAAGGTAGGGTTAAAGAATTTTCCAAATTCCGATTTTTGTATTTATCACAAGTATGATCATTTATCAAGTAATTTCTGTACCATGAATTGATAAAATTGTCCATTGGATGATTGGATACAGTGAATAAATCAGAACTGTATAAATGCAACAAATGTATACATTTTAAGAATTACAAAGTATAAGACGATTCATTTTCCATAGACATCATTTATGGGCCTAAACACTTGAGCATTGTATCAAATAGACATGTGTCTATACAAGGTATTAAAAAGTACAATGGACGTATCCATTAGGTAAACTGCATGTACGTGTTCAAGACTAGTGTCATTGGACATAAAAGATCCCCTCCCTCCCGAGGTATCAAATAGTTGAGTGCGGATGCCCACAGGGTCGAGTGTGCATGCTCACAGAGTTTACGTCACGATCGTAACGAATCCAATAAATAATGCCAATTTCTCTTCACTTATAGTGAGTATACATCCACTTACAAACAATATTGTCTCTATTTTAAGAAAATTCCAATTCAACTTCATGCAACACTCCTTCTATCGCTACTCTAGATACTAAGCATGCACACTCGATTTTACTACCTCGGGAGGGGATCTCCTATGTACAATGGCACTAGTCTTGAACACCTACATGCAGTTTATCTAATGGACATGTCCAATGTACTTTTGAATATATGGTCATAGCATGCTATGATATAGTCTATACATAAATTCACAGTATAGATTTGACAATGCTCGTAATTTTGTAAATAATAAATCTCAATTACGCAGATACCTGAGCAGTCAATCGCTCATTCTCATCACTTATGGTAGAAATTATGCCTTTCATATCCTGTTCTTTGCTCTGTACATTATCCCGCAGATCTTCATTGTGTTGTTTCAAAATATCACACTGTCTCCGATACCGACCCAATCTCTCTTCCAGATCCTGTATTTGTAGCAAATAGAACTCTTTTGTGTTTTGAGGAACAACTTCCGGTTCTCTAAGTCCTATCTCCCCAGGAGAGGGATTGGTTGCTGCTTTTGTTTTCTCCTTCTTGCTTCCTCCTTTCTTCTTCTTCTTAGGCATTCTAGCTTTGGATACGTATTATAATATTACAATGTGTAGATAAGATTATGAATAATCTCTAATTTATTAATCTACAGTTGATTCCGCTTAATTTTCAGACAGGAATGCATGTTCTATACCCAGTCCACAGAAGTAATACAAAATTCTGTTAATCGCTTAATTGGGACCAAATAAGCTATGTCTACTCACTCTAAACTTAACTTAAAGTAAGGAAATTTTGGAAATGGCTGTGTCATGACTCATGAAGCGGTCATTTTGCAAATACGTATATACTTCAATGTATTTGTAAGCTACTATATACTCCAAATAACTCAAATAATACAGAATAAAATAATATATCATAATTCACAGTTTACGAATTAGTTCATAATAACACAGTAGAAATATATACAGAGCACTATAGCCCTAGCTATTCCAGAATATGTATAACTGCACACACTAAATAAATACAGAAGAAAGTACATCTACTTGCTGCTATGTAGTGTTGTCACTATTGGATGCTGTAACTACATCAGGTATAGGAGTGGGTACCAGGTCTCCATCTTCAAATTCACGTATGAAATTCGATATAACTTCAGAGGAGAGAGTTTGAGATTCAAGCACCTTCTTGTAGGTAGCATTGAAAGGAACATCTATCATGAAAAGTGTTGGGAACTGTGTAGGAAGCGCCACCAGCTTCCCCATCTCTGCGAATGTATCTTTATAAACAAAGAAGAACAGTATTTTGTGTTCCCGACCAATAGTTCCAAATTTGTACTGCTCCTGCTTCTGACGGGCAATGGGATCTAACATAGAATGGATATCTGACTGAGGAAATGTTGAATCGTCCTCACACACTAGAATAAACGCTAAACTCTCATTCAGAGACAGCAAGTCAAAATCTGTAAACTCAGAAACTACTTCGTGAGGCCAGGGGAAATCATTACCTTCTGGATCATACATAATTTTAGACTGAGCATCACATGTGATTAGATGACCTCTTTCATCTAAAATTACAATAGTAGGAATAGTCTGGATACCTCCGAACTTTGCGAATGGTATAGTCAGTTCCTTCTTGAAGTCTAGAGCGAGCCAAGGCATGGGTTTGTAGTTTTCTAGAAAAGAAGAATAGCTGTAGTCACAACTGCAAAATATAATCTCGAAATCCTGGTGCTTATGTTTTATCTTGTTGTATATTTTAATTAGAGCTTCTGTAATCTTAGAGCATGGAGAGCACCAGAGAGCAGCGAAGTACAAGCAAACTTTAATATTGTTCAGATACGAGGTGTCTTTCAAGACTCCAGATTTAGAAATAATGGTAGAGTATGATAGAATATGTGCCATTCCAACATTCTTATATGGGAGTAGATGTCCTGTTGGGTCTGCTAACATTGCTACTCTTCCGTCCTTGTTTATCATTTCACCACAGGCATCTAGATAGATCAGGCGTGGGATCTGAGGCACGCGGTATTTTCGAGATAAATACTGCTTCTTGTCACGTAGTTGGTAAGGTAGGGCGTACCAGGGCATCAGTTTGAAGAATGACTTGAAGTCATTTTCGTTCATATCGCAGCTGACATAGATTACGAGAATATCTTTAAATTTGTCCATCAAATCCTTATACCATTTTATAAAAGTGGGTACGAATAGCTGAGAAGAGGAACACCATTTTCCTGCGAATAGAAGACCAACAGATGTGTATCCCTGGTCCAGCAGCTTACTCAACTGTACAGATTCGAATTGGTTGTCAATCAGCTCTCCTCCCAATATATTGACTAGACCCTCACAAGTAGCCATCTACTATCTGCTTATACAATGTGTGAATACCATTATTAAGAGGATAAAATAAATCGTGGAATTAATATAAACAGAGTTTATTCTAGCGTACAGTATGTACGTACTGTACCGTTCGCGATAATTTAATTTTATTCAATAAAACCTGTCGCCAGCTAATAAAACATACAATAAGCGATATTTGTCACAAAATTATCCTAATAGCATCATCTTGAAGTGACATGTCTATGTAATGAGTTAATAATCTCTATGTACTGCTTATGAGTGATGTATGGTGGTTTTAACATTTGTAAGTGCGTTGGTAAATTGGATGATGAGTTAGGATGAAGCTCATTCATTGTTTGTTTGATTGTTACACTCCTCTTCCTGAAACAACTTCGTAGAAAAGTATCAATCAAGGTATTGCTTGCATTTAGAGGTTGTATTTGCTTGGGAACTAAGTGGAGAATATTCAAGAACTCACCTGTCTGACGCACCTTCTTCTTGGCGGGAGGATATAAGTGCCAGGAGGGAATCTTAACAGGGATCACGGTGACATCACATAATATGTTTGTTAAGACAGCAAACCTACCGTACTTAACCGTGCAAGGCTTGGCTAGCACTTTACGGAGATGAAATTGATTGTGTAGAATAAAGTACTCTATTTTGCCTAACTGGAAGAATGAAGATCTCATCAGTAGAGAGGATAAATACTGACTCAGCAGCTGTTGAGCACTGTAGTCATCTTGACAAGCCCCTAAAAGAACACCTGCGCTTTCTTCCTGCCATTCTCTTCTCATACCGTTGAGTATTTCAGGTTGAACATTTTCTATAATGTTTGAGTACAATCCATTCAATACTGTCTTACCATCACCAGATTTACGTCTATGAGCCCGTATAACGTGTAAATGTTGAGGAAATTGTTTTTGAATACGTTTAGTGGATTCAATACATTCTGGGTTATAATCTAATGATATTATTTTCTCAGCTCCAGCTTTAAGAAGAGCAGTAGTGACAGCACCGGGACCTGAACACAATTCGAACACAGGCTTGTTGAGGTGAGAGATACGTTTAGTAAGCATTTCTGCACTCTGTGAAGTTAGGATTGATTGGAGAGGAGGACTCTCTACTGGCGAGAGAGCATCTTTTTTGAACACTTCAATGGAACAACTAGATTGAGTATGATTTATATTCTTCAAATTCTCCAATAAGCACTTCATCAGATTGGTTTCATATAGTACTATCCTTCTAATAGGATCATTAATCATCATTTTACGAGGAAAGATTTCCGACACAATATTTTGTTAATCAGAAATATCAAAAAATAGAAATACTTTAATTCCAACCGGCCCATAATTAACACCAAAGGGACTTGTCAAAAGTGACCGATATATATGTACAGGATAGAAATAGTGTTTTGACGAAAATGATCCCCCCCTACAGTATTGATCCGGGGGGACCATTTTCGTCAAATTTAACGAAAATGACCCCCTATTGTGGTATGAAATCATATAATGCTATTCATTATAATCGTGATACGACACAATCGGTGATGTTTCTATTTAATGAATAATATAGAGCCTGCGATGGTTATATTTGTGTAGTGGTGAGTAAGTATATTGTAGTGGTTTACAGAAGCATAAAAGCTTTGTCAGTAGCTCAAAAACAGTGAAAAATAAAATACAATTCCTCTACACAGCAGTATGGACTCTATTGAGTA
>JAKMXF010000353.1:142648-160821 GCA_024704765.1 Oopsacas minuta | reverse complement strand
TATTTTCGAGAACCCCAATAGCGTGTAGAGCAAGTAGGCTCTTGCTCCGGGATGCTCTCTTTTCTTTCACCGACCCAGATAGGAATTGTACCTTTTTGCATTTCAAAGTGCGGATTCCTAGGTCCCTTTTGACAACCTTTTGTATTGCTCGGCGAGATATATTGAGCTCCAAGGCCATTTTCCTCATCGAACGGTGTGGGTTCCGCCGAAACCGTTTTCGCACCCCTTTCTTGAGACCTGGGTCGTTACAGATCATGGACGACAAGATCTCTGCTTGTCTACAGTATCCCTAGTTTCCTTATATCGATTTATCGTCCTGTAGATAAATGCCCTACGTCATTTTGCAATATTCAGCAGTTTCAAAATTTCTGATGGACTTTTCCCCGCCACATGTAACTCAATAATTGCTGACCTCTCAGATTCCATGGTCAATCACAATTTTTTTCGAAATAGTATACACTAAATTGAAATAATATTCGTGAGGAAGCGTATAAGGTATGTCATGGAAGAGCAAACCATTGAGAATACTTCCTGATAAAGGTTGTATATGAATTGTGATTTTGTATCAGTACTTTGGAGCCACCCTGTAAGCCTAAAGGCGTCAAAACATGATTACTCATATGAAAAATCTGTGAATTTCTCAATGCGGACATACCTGTGCTGTGACAGCATGTTGAACGCTAACCTCTAGCATGCTTTTGAATATTGCGCTACAAATTCATATTATTCTCAAATAAATTAAGATTTGGGTGAGTCCCCCTAAACTTGAAGGGACTTCACCCCACATTACTTGAATAAAATGAATATAGGTATATAGATATATTGGACCCCTCCAATGCAGATTCAAAAGTATAAATTGGAGTGGGTCTCCCCCAAATGTATTCAAAGATTTTATATTTGGAAGGGTACCTCAAATGAAACAGGGCTCTCAACTCCCACGATTTCGGTCCTATAATTATTGCAGAATCGTTGGTCTTTTCAGAGAAAACTAATACTAAATTGCATATCTCACGATAGAATCGTGAGATTTTTGAAACCCTACAGGCTATGTCATATCTTTATAAATATTTCAAGTAGAAAAATATCCATGGTTGATAAGTATTTTAAGGGGGGACCATTTTCGTTAAAACACCTCACGGACAACCACTTTGGAAGATTCTTCTGTATACCTCAATACCTAGCTTACCATCTCTCCAATCCTAGTAAATATTAGCAATAAATGAGCTCACACAAAGAGAAGATACTTATCGTAATCCTATTCCTCATTGTTCTATGTGTAGGCATAGGCTATGTCGATAAGATACGTAAGTGCAATGAATTGGGGGATATACTTTCTACGGAGAAATTATTGATAGATAATGGAATGGAAAATGAAAATAATGTCAGCAAGGAGGAGTTATCTATGAAATTATGTGAAAGAGAGATACAGGAAAAACGAAATTACATTGATAAATGCATGAACAACAATGAATTACAGAAACAGAATCTCGTTGAACGAACAGATGAAAAACAACCTGGAGAAATCCCTGAGGAAACACATTTATTACAATTGAACGAAGGTATGTTATACCATATGTCCAGGCTGCCCAGAGGCTTACCTGGACTCTACCCCGGACTTATCCTGATGCTTCATATAATGGATATTTTGTTATATTCTAAATTTCATCCGATTTATTAGAAAATATCTTTTGAAGTCTCATTGTTGTTTTTAGCGTCAGTTCAAGGCTCTATTTGTCAGGGTTCACGGCCCTTACTTAGGCTGTCCGGGCGGCCCAAAGAGCTGGACAAAAATTTACGCTCATGTGTAATACATTTAGGAAGGGCTACAATACCGGTGTAAGCGCGATTTGGAAATCCAGCGATATATGGATCCCCGTCCCTAAACCGTCCCTAAAACAAGTAGATATCACTTCAAAATCACAGAGACACATCATGAGGTAGTGAGATGTCCCACCGAGATCCAAGAGCAATATTAACACCAATCCAAGGTCAAATTCTGAACACAGAATCCAGAATCCCCAAAACGCTAACTATTTCGCCTCTCCCCCGTCCCTATATTGCTAGTGTTTTAGGGACAGGGATCACCAAATCGCACTTACACTGGTGCTGGAAGGTAAATATAACCGATCCAGGTGTAAGCGAGTTATGGGAACCCTGCTATTTAGGTATTCCCGTCCCTAAATCGCTAGTATTTTGGGTCCCTTGATACAAAACGCTAGCGATATAGGGACGGGAGGGGGCGAAATCGCTAGCGTTTTTGTGGGCGTGATAGCCCTAAATCGCTAGTTTTGGGGATCCCGGGTCGTGTGCACTAAATTACAAGCGATGCAGAAAATAGCGAAATTAGTTATTTGCAGACAGCTACATGTTAACGAACATTTTTTTATATTATGAATTATTTAATTCTAAAGCTTCTAATCATTGTATTTTGGAATTTCAGTTCACTAATCTTACTGTAGTCAGGAGTTTTGTTTGGATTTGTGCCAGACTTACTCCTGGGTTTTGCCCGGATGTATATTCCGCGGCGATTTGGGTTGTGGCAATGGGACTTTTCTTTGTGTTAGTGTTTCAGTTCGTTTGCATACCAACTCTTTGTATCTAATTAATCTCTCAAATAGATCCTCTGATACAAAATCTTGGGCCTTGATAACAAGCAATACAATCAAAATTCTGACCTAAGATACTCTGAGACAACGTATGGGCAGTCATAGACCGGGATCGCGATCGTTTTTGAAATAAGGATCTTGATCGGGATCGCCGATGATAATTTCAGCTAAGATCAGGATCGGGATCGCGATCTTGTTTAACACGATCGACTAATGCCTTACTTGTTTCTCCATAATGCAATTTAAATACAAAACTTATTGTAGTCTGTTTCCATTTCCTGAATTTAGAGGTGCTAACAACCTATTCTAGCTCACTTTTCAGGATTGGAACCAGATTATTTGTTTTTTTACTATCTTGATGTAAAAAGTCTAGTTTTAATGCTCTTTCGAGTTATTTTACTTTTCTGTTTAATTCCTTCTTTCTTTTGTTAAGTAATCAAGTATTCCCAATTTCGAGTGCAATTTTCATGGATCAAATGATTAAATATTTTGAATTATTTGGTTACTAGCGCGCTTCGCTTGCTAGGTCGCTTCGCGACAGCTTATTGCTTCACGTTGATCAAGTACTAAACTGATAAATTTCTTAGTGCATTTGGTCGCTACACGACGGGATAACTCGGCCCTTCGTGCCCCATGTTTATAATAGTAGAAGATATTATTATCCATGGTCAATCTAAATTTCATTCAATGGCCTTCTGTGGTGACACTGGAGATGTAATGTCGCTTTTGGTTAGTAATCTCGGCACTTCTTGCCTCGGGTATTAAGAATTATTGAAATTTTTCCGAAATTTGGAAATTTGTATTTTTGGTACAGTCATGATGGCGTTATAATCCCAGAGTGAGTTTGTATTGGGCCAAAATCATGACATCATATCATGTGGCATATCAGGGGCACCTGCGATTAAAATTTCAAACTCTTATCATGTATATTGGCTGAGCATTTGTTAATAATGTGATTTTTCGGAAATCCAAAAAGGTGACAATACATCATAATTTCGTCATAGGTCTGAATTTTCGTCCAAGACTCGAACTTGTCCGAGCCAGGCCAAAAATCAGTCCTGGGGTCCTCCAGTTTCTTCAATCAATTCTGGATATACAAACATATATACATGGACTAATTGCGCTTAATAATATAGATTATACTTAACTTATTGATTTTCGTTGTCTCTGTACTACAAATTATGTCCATGGACGTAAAGACTAAGAATTTCACACTAAAAGCATAAAACGGTTTACTTGTTGAAACGGATTAGTTTGCCTATCATTTTTTGCCTCTTCTTCCGTGCATTTTGGGGGCAGAAATAACGATTCTGACTGCACAGCAAAGAGTCTGAACTAACGCACAAGGACAGATATTCTGAGACAACAAAAAGCGCGTTATACCGATTACAAATAAAGAATCTGGGTCAACAAGCAAGAAATCTATATAGAACAATGGGCTTGAGCGGTATAGATTCTATACTGGTGACATCGGTTCGGGTCACTATATCACTGGATTGATCCCTATATCGCTAGCGTTTTCGGGATTCAAGGGAGTCTCCAAAACGAGCTAACACTGCTACCTCCTGGATTTTGCTCTGTGTCTTGAAGCAATGTCCAGTTGCTAAAATTCCTGGATTTTTAACAATTATCCATTCTAAAGAGGGACATGCATCAGTTCGAATTTTGGTGTCATTAGTTCGATTGAATTTTCGGTTGACTGTCATTAATTCGAATGGCTTTCAATTGACTGTCTTTCCTCAATAGTTCGATTTATAGTCAGCTGAAAATATTTTGCTGCATAATTAATAATTGCGAGCACGATTCGCTTGCTGGCTTGCGAACACTTCGTGTTTTTGTTAACCTCTTCACATTCATAAAAACAACAAATATATTAAAATATGATTAATTTGGAGTGAAAATCAGAATTAGCATACCAGTGGCGTAGTGAGGGGAGCGACCCGGGCAGCACTCAGACTTAGTTTGTGTAAATTTTCTATAAGTTAGGCTCACTGTTGATTTTTTCTAGAGCATTTTTAAAACATGAAATGAAACAAATATGAGATCCATAATTGTGGTCGATATCCTGTACATTATCTCTAAGATGTTTAATAGTAGAATTTGGATTCGTACTTGAGGTGTTATTATACTCCTCGAAATCATGGAATTCATACGCAGAATCTGATTCATATTTGATGTTCGATGTTAGTTTCGATTGCCTTGTTAAATAGCTAAGGTGTATAATACACGTATAACGTATAATACGTTATACGTGATCTATTTGAACGTATTATACGTCTAGGTTAATCTCGAAATAGGAGATTTTGACATTTTTAGACTGTATATATCATTTGGTCAACTACGCCATATATCTCATTAACAATTCGAGAACTTGTTTGATGTGTAAAATATCTATTGCAGAAATCAGCCCAATAGAACTTATAGAAGTTACGTCACCAAAAATTGTAGATTGAACGTATAATACGTATTATAGGTAATACGTATTAAACAACTTAGTTAATAGTATTCAATTGGTAATTTGACTGTTAGAGTAATATGTTGTTTTGTGAATCATATTCAGCTAATTCTGGGAAAAGTTCAGCTTTTTGGCCCGTAAACTTTCAATCTTAGTATTAGCTCGTGATAATAATTAGCTTTTCTTTTCTCTGGTTTCCAAATTTGAATGCTTCTTCACAATGCTCATGATTTCGTTTTTTCTGTGTCTAGAGCTTTTTGGAAAGTTATATGCTACTCCCAATATGCGTGCGAAATGTTTGTATGCATCCTTCTCAAAAATCACCTGGCCACAAATAAAACGTTTTCTTAGCATGTTATGTTTCACAATCCCATCCATTTTTCTACAATAGTTTGTTTCACGAGTCTGGGTTTCACATTTCCACACAACTTTGTGATAGTGCCAGTATACTTCCTGTTCGTAATGGAATGCATAGAAGTAACGTTTTATCAGGAATGATAAAAATCTGGATAGTAATGAGGATTAGTGCTGTTTTCTAGAGGACAAATATTAACCTTCACACCTTTTAAAACTTCGTTGGAACAATGATAAAAAGGAATTGTTAGTGTCCCAGAATCAATATCTTCACAAAATACTGTAGGAACATTCTCAATAAAGAATTTATGCTAAAATTATATCATTACTCACCGCCCGTCAGGCATGGGGTCAAGGCCTTTCTAAAGGGCTTAAGTTCAAGGCCAAAGCCTTCTTATAAGGGATAAAGCTTAAGCCCTTAACAGAGGGCTTAAGCATGGCCTACTATATACAAGGCTAGCTAAGCAAAGAATTGCCACAATAATATCCAGACCATTGATTATATTCTGTTTGATCATGAAGGATTGCAGTTATCATTACAAATTCAACTGTAAATAGGATTCCACATACGGCGGAGACATCTAGAATACTTTGAACCTGCTTTCCAAGTTATTTTAACCACAATGAAGCAATCAAAGTTTATGCCCATATATAGTAATTTTTTTAATTTTTCAATTTTTCCAGAAACTCTCAAAGCTCCTTTTATCAAAATACCTTCTACTTGTTAAATGTTAGTTTAAGTAACCAAAAGATGATCTTCATCTTCATAAACAATCGTTAAATAATGATTTAGTGATATTCGCCGTAAAACAGCATTAAACAGTCAATCCTAGAAAATCGAAGAAATTTCACTCAAAAAATGAATGCGAACACAAAATAAGTCATAATTGTTAACCATTTTTATAAGTTTATTTAATACAGTCTTTTTATTGTGTTTTTGTGCTAAGTTAATACGAATCTTGATTCATTTCATGGGATTTGTGGGTTTTTAGATAATATTGGTATTTATTAGTTAAATTATTACCATGTATGGGCATGAACTTTGATGCGTCATTGTGGTTAAAATATCTTGGAAAGCAGGTTCAAAAGTATTCTAGATGTTTCCACCATATGTGGAAACCTATATACAGTTGATTTTGTAATGGGTAGCTGCAATTCTTCATGATCAAAGAGAATATATCCAATGGCCTGGAAATTGTTTTGGTAAATCTTAGCTTCGCTAGCCGTGTATATAGTAGGCCAGGACTTAAGTCTTCTGGCCAGAATTTTGCATAGCCAAATTTTTCCGAATACACTATGTAAGAAAGTATGCTGTGTTACTCATATAAGAATACATACAAGAGAGGATACTTTAGTATGACCAAGTATACAAGCTTTGTAGTCATATTTAATCATTGTAATGATTGAAGTAGGCTTAAATGGCTTGAAAGGGCTTGAAGATCAACAATATAAGGCTTAAGTCCAAGTCCGGACTTAAGACCACTGAAAAATGGGCTTAAGCCTTTTGAGGCTTGACCCCATTAGTCAGGTGGTTTATGGTCGAAATTGAGACACGCTGGACCAAAAGCACCAATTTTTTATATGTAATCTATATGACCCCAGGATCAAATATTTCCGCTACTCCAAGTCTATCGGATACATTTTCGATCCCAAATTGCATTTTAACATTACACTGTCTTCTAATTCCCCAATCATCACCATGGGCCTGGGTTAACCTTTCAAATCGGCATCATCTTTAGATAGAGGGAAATTTACGATCAATTGGGCATCACAGTTCAGTTCCTAGGGCAACAAATCTTGAAAGCGCATAAAGGACCTTCCCCTGTGGCGGATCCAGGTGGAGAGTGGAGGGCTTGTAGTGCCACTCGGGGGCTTTCAGCGCCCTCGAGACCCCCAGCTGAATTATTATCCCCCACTAGCAATTCTTGGATCCACCCTGACCTTCTCCAATTATTAATTTGATTACTTGTGGAATATGAATATGTAACCCAAAACACTTTTAGATTAAGAGATTTCACGTATAATCCAATTTCAAATAGGTTTACAGCAAATACTACAGGTTGGACAAGAAAGGTTAGATAAATGCTACCAGATAAGGTAACTTCAATGTTCTATGTATTATTACATTGTATTCTACGTTTATTCAGTTATATTCAATATCAGTGACATTACAAAATCCCTCAGATGGCCAAAAATCTTTGTTCTATAATATAAAGCAGGTTTTCTCAAACTTACATGGGTCATGACCATACTCAGGGCTCAACTCTCACGATCTCGTTGTGAGTGTTACGATTTCGGGTCTACACTCGTACACTTACTATAAATCCTTGGTGGTATTTTACAGAAAACTATACTTAATCGTGTTTGGTCAAATTTCGTCAGCTGTTTTGCCAAAAATGGTCCCTACTATATGGTTATTAGCCATATAACCATTGATTTTGATTTAGTTTGCTTGGGTCTAGACTCTAGACTCTCTACAAATCTTAGGTCTTTTTGCAGAAAAAATACTTAACAAGGAGCGTCGCTCTCACCTCCGCTCCTTACACAAAATGGACCGCACTCCCGCTCCTTAAAAATGTACCGTGCTCCAATTGTACTCCTTTCAGCCTTCAGATTTAGATTATATTTGTATTTATTTAATTATTTGGATATTGTACTTTCAGGAAATTGCTAAAATGTGCGACGTCAAACCATTTCAAACAAAATATGTTACTGTCAATTAGGAAACAGTGATCCAGTAATCACATTTCATAGCAATAATCTTGAATTTTAAGCAGAAGAACGATGAAATTTGTGAATTGTTTGCGATAAAATTTGAGCGCCGCTCCGGTGCGTTCGCTCCTCAAAAATGGTGCGCCACTCCACCTTCCGATAAATTTGATGCTCTGAGAACTACTAATATAGAGTACAGGCAGCCCTCACCGTTCCCGTGTCTACAGTTCGCGGATGAGATTTTGTGTTAGTTTTGTTGTTCGCGACCATTCCCTCGACTATTCGAGGTTTTCACTTCACACATCAGTTATGATCGAAAATTTTACAGTTAAATATTTCATATATTTTCTATTACCATCAGATGTATTGAATTTGTATATTCTCCATTTGCTTTATAAATATCATGTAATCCACTGCTTCAAATATTGTAGTTTTTTATATGTGGTAAGACTAAAAAATGATATTTTCAAGAAACAAGATTCCCATTTTCACCCGAGGGGCCAGGTATTAAAACTCTTGATTTTTTACTCAATTTGTGAATAAAGCCTATAATTTCACTCATAACCTGAATCTAGGAACGTACCCCACTATCTTCATTATGCTTTAGTCACGCTGTTCGCGAATTTGTCGTTCACGACAATTTACAGGAACTTAACCCCTCGAACAGCGAGGGATACCTGTATAATCAGAATAGTTCATTTTGTAATAGCTATTAGCAAGGAACTTCCTTTATAATACTACCTTCTAATAGGCGAACTCCACTGTAAATATGATTGTATGTTCTATAGAAATACACTCAAGAGCACGTATAAGGATTGTTATCCTAAAGATACAGTGAGTCGTGAAGACACGAGTATATTCGGAAACGGTAGTTCAGTGAATAAGCTAAAGAACTTTATCGTATTCTTAGGGTATCCACGCAGTGGTGCTAGTATAGTAGGAGCTCTATTAGACGCCCACCCACACGTAGTTCTATCTAACGAATTCAATCCTGTCCTGAGATGGGCTAAATCTCTAAGTGGAAAAGCACCCAAATTTAATAAATTGGAATTGTTTAGAAATATTAAGAACGCTGCTTGGTCTGATATACATAACTATGGCGGTACCAGGAGTAAAACTTTTAACCTAAAGTACTATACACTGGATATACCAGGATTATTTCAGGGAGAATACAAGGACTACATACAGATTATTGGAGATAAACGTAAGGAAAATGTTTCTCATTTTATAGTAGAGTAATTTTGAATATTGCTGTGTCATGAAGCAATCATTTTGGTCGTGCTGAGGCCGCATTCTGCGGCGTTGCCATGTTTAGAGATAGGAGGCTCAGGCCAGGCCGTCCTCTTTTTCAAAGAGTGAGAGTGCCTCGCCATCTCAGTTTGATGGAAATTGCTTTCCAAATGAAATTTAAAATATAAAATTACAACCTGTACCGACAGCTTAGTTATATTGGTTAAATTTATTCTATTGATTAAATAGTCTACTGAATCAGTTGCACTAGTAATTCAAGGCACTAGGTGTATTTGATTAAATTTCTTTTCATAGTGCCTCCAATTAATAGTGCCACTTTAAACAAATTTAATCTATAGGCTAAGCTGTAGCCACAGGTTCTAATTTTATATTTTTTCGCAGTTTATTGTAAAATTGAATAAAACATTACAATATTGTCAAATTTTCAAAATCTGAACATTGAAAATTTTGCCATGTCATCATCCTTTACTATGGTGACATCATTATTATCATGGGAAATGTATCCCATTTAGCATCTACTACATTTCACTAATTGTAAGTATTTTTCTATCTCATGAGTTATAAGCATTCTACTATTCCTTGACGTCATGATGACTTATCAAAAATACCAAAAATTTTTTAAATGTATGCAAGCACTCATGTTTCACGTAATTTTTCGAATTCTCAATTTTTGAAAAATTTGCTTTGTCACTACCGTCACCACCAATATGGTGACTCATGGTTATGGTGGCCAATGGGTCCGTCCTAACATCCACTACACTTAATCAATTGTAAGTATTAATCTAAGTTTCATAAAAATAGGGTTATGAGTCACGTTAATATAGCAAAAATTTACAAAAGGTTTGTGAATGTGTCCAAACACTATGTGTTGTCAAATTGTTTAACTAATAAATATTCAACATCTAAGAACAATAGAATTATTATTAATGGCATAGTGCTCTAAAATGAATATTTTTCATTTACCTTTTGCGAAAAACTATAGCCAATATAAATTTCTAGAAGAGTAGAAAGGTGTGAAAATTTTGGCACCTTTCCTTTCATAATTTTTTGTTAGAGGCCAGACAAAAGTGACCAGTGGCGTTCACGAAGAAAAAACATATTTTAACAACAATATATATATGGTTTCTCATCTCGTGACCTTCACCATATTTAGAAAATAATCAACCGTAAAAATAAGGTATTCTTTAGTGATCAATGAGAAAATATATTTTGAAGGAAGAATCTAAGTTATGCTTACTAAAATCTAGAGTCCTAGACAATGATAAGATATATCTCAGGGGCTTATAATGTAGAATATAACTTATGATTTCATGACTTCTTAGATTAGTGTTCTCAATTTTCGATACTTTCGGTCTTGTCATGTCATCATAGTAGAACCATTCATCCTTTAGAATTGAATACTCAAACTGGGGTCCGCGGAACGGTTATGGAAAGTGATTTACGCAAATTTATTCTTTAAAGTTTTAGTTATTCCACACAACTTCTACGATAATTTCGGAATTCCTTTTGCTTTCCTCGAATTGTAAACAAATTCCACTTATTCCACTTCCCAGAATGCTATTTAGACTTATGTCACCCTGCAAACATATAACATAGAGCGTTAAATGCATACAATCATCCTGTGTTAAGGATAGCTATAGCTTCAATTGATATTATTTAAACAGATTGTACCTTTGCAAATATCTATTAATTTTTTAGTTATTAATTTGGTATCGTTGAAAACGAAATTTATGGCCAAACGAAAGCAAGGAAATTGGATACTTACCTAACTAAGAGTAATGGACTTTATACAGATTGTCAAGACATTTCGGGATCTGATGAAGATAGGTTAATTGATAACACTGATATAATACAATAATAATAGCAAATTATATTTACTAAAAAGAGACAAAAAGCAGGGGTCCGTGGAATTGTGATGAAGAAATTTTGGGGTCGTGACATAGAAAAGTTTGAGAAGCACTGATCTAGATTAAATCAAAGGCAAAAATGATCCGAATTATGAATAGTATAGCCAAGTAAGTTAAATATAATAGATCTGTCTTTGTCGATAATTGAAACGGTTATATTTATCACTTCAACGTTTTCAAGTGATAAGTGGCCCACCTCCATTATGAATAATAATGGATAATCCATAAATTGGCAACCAGTGTTTTCAAATCAAGCTTTCTGATCTCTACATTTTATCACATGTTGATCTTGCCATCTGAGAGTCTATAGAATTTGACAACTTTCAACGAATTTATACAAGGGCGACAGGTTGAGAGTTCTTTCAGAAAGTGTAAGCAGTTCCAACATAGATAGGCTGATAGATTTTTATCAGAACCTGTAACTTGGTTAACAAATGGCCCTTCAGATCCATAGAAGCCATAAGTTTTATTACATCGAACTGTGAGTTTAAGCTTCTCTGCTAACCAATGTCTTGTCTCATTTAAATCTCCCAATTTGATTAATCGAAAATATTCGTATCCTTCATCTGTTAATTTTATTGCTTTGTTAGAAATTAGTTGTAGGATGGAATAATGTTTAGGTGTATCAATATCAGTAGGTTGTCTATTGAGCAAGTGTTAGTGAAACGCATCGATTTCGAACTTCCTCCCCAATCGGCAGACATTAACTCCAATTCTGACAGGGAAGATCCTATAGATTGTTGATGAATGGGTTGAAAGGATTCATAAGATTCATTCGAAATAGGAATTTCAGAATTTCTGTCTAATTGAGGAGCTATAATATCACTTAGAACTGGATATAGCACTTTTGTTACATAATCAATTGTTTTTTTGTCCCAAAAGAATGCTTTTTCCCTGTCTTCATCAGTCATAAGCCAAGATTTCACATTTGCATTCATCGCTTCTTTGTACCATTGCATAATTGTTTCGATTATATCAAAGGAATTGCAAGTTAGTTGGCGTACATTTGGGAAGAATTCTTAGATATCTTTTCGATTTTGGCTCAATCTTTTATGAAGTTAGCTATGCAGCTCTGAAAAATATTTTTCTGATCGAAAACTACAAATTATCGATGCTCATCGAGTTTAAAATGTCAATTATCTTTTCTTCAATGTTTGGAATTCTTCTCACTTCCTCTACATTTAAGAGTTCTGATTTAGGTGTGAAGTCATCCGTTCCGAAATTTAAATAATCACTATACTTAGGAATAGAAATGCTTGTTTCTGGTTCATCTCTATCTTCAGTTCAGTTTACTATACAGCTTTACCTAAAGAATAAGTATTTTCAAGGGGATAGTAAAGTAGTATTTTATCAATATCTGCATACCGGACTACACTTTATTTGGAGAAACGCCTTTCCTTTGTTAACAATTACGGGTTTCAAGATTTATTTTTTTAGGGGAAAGGGCCTTGCCAAAGATCTTCAAGTTTCCCTTTCATTCTTTTTCTATTTGGTATAAGTATTTTGTCTCCCACTCGTAACTTTACATTTCGCTTTAGGATTGATCTTCTTGTCGTATCACTTCTTCATCCTTATTTTGGAAGACTGAAGGTTTGTAGAAACAATTTCATTGATATTTTGTCCAAGGTGTTCGATTTCTTGGCTGTACTCCATCACTAAATCGCTGTTTACCCCCAACTCGTATTCGTTTAGCATAGCGTTCTCCTCATCAATTGAGGTACGGGCGTTACGAAACCATGCATAAGTTCAAATGCTGAAAACCCAGTTGAATCTAGACGATTTCTAGTGATAATAGAGAATGTTATATGTTCCAAGTGGTCAGACCATAGATCTATTTTTCTGTTAAACTTTTGCAAAGATATCTTTTAATACCTTTGTGGTAAGATTGTTTGTGGATGATAAGGGGCAGAAAATATCAATCTGAAATTAAAATTTTCCTGGAGTTCTGCCATCAATGAATTCTTTTCCATGATTGTTATTATCTGAGTAGGTACACCTTTGCTGCAATAGAGAATACATCTCTCGCAAATTCTTTAGTTTCTTTGTTTCTTAATTTTCTCGTTTCAACAAATTTTGTGAAATGATCCACCATCGTAAGAATATATTGGTATGATCAAATGTCCAGTCAGATCCATCCCTACACGATACCACGGCCTAGCAATTACAGGTAGGGGCTTAAGTGGCTCAATTGGACGTTTGAGTGAATAAGTATTGAGTCTACACCTTTCACAATTTTTGACATATTTGCGAATTGTATCAAGACATTTAGGACAGAATATCGTTCTTTTGTAATATTATAGGTAGCCGCAACTAGGCTCCTGAGTCTGGGTTGGCAATGGTGATGTCATGACTACCTTCCAACCCTATACTTTTTCCTATTATGGTTAAGTCGAACCTGGGTAGGCATCTGCCCACCCAAAATTGCCCTAGTTACGTCTATGGTTAGAACAAATCCCCATAATTGATTAGAGTTTTTCTATTTTTGCAAAGTCGAACTATTTCTTCATATTAGTCGGACAATTCTATCATGCTCATTATGGCTGAAATTGAATTAATTTACTAATTCAATAGTTATTATTTCTGTAATTACGATTCCATCCTTTAGAAGATAATCAGCTAGTTGACTATGACAAAGGAAATGATGAATCAACGAACTTTATTCAACTGCTAGAGAGATTCAAAGATTTCGTTGGTTACCAAGTCAAATTCTTTCACATTGTACGCAATCCTTACGATAATATAGCAACGGTTCTTCTATATAGACTTTCATCCCGCAATCAGGTAATCAAGTCTGGTACAACTGTCAACCGACCTGATATTTTAGTATCTGTTATTAAGCAACAGTTTGTGCTATACGAGAAAATACAAAGATATATAGATTATTTCGGAGAAAGAGTTCTAACTCTCAATCATGAAGATTTGATCTCCAATCCTCTATTATTCATAAAACGGATGTGTAACCATATGGATATTTATTGCGGGGAATATTATCTTGAAAAAGCTTCTAAAAGTGTGTTCTCTAGCACTACGAAGAGTAGACACAGTATTGATTGGGGTCAGGATGCGAAAACAATGGTTGAATCTGCAATTAAAAAATATAGATTTCTTAACAGATACACATTTTTAAATTAATTATTTGAAATTTTTACTTGTTTGTGTCAATTACTTATATTTAATTAAGAAATTGTTTTAGATTTTTTGCTACTCACAACGATCATCTTCTCACTGGCCATTATGTACTCTTTATGGGATAATGCTTAATACATACCTTGGATCGTGAATAATCCGGCATCTGTATTATCAGGAATACCTCTGTAATCCGACAGTGTTTATTATCTGAAATAGCTTCCGCTAATGCAAATTCACCTGCATAATCCGACACTCGTTAGGACATGAAAATAGTGTTGGATTATGCGGGCGAATTTTGTATTTTCAGAAGTTATTTTAGATCAGAAACACTCGGATTATAGAGGTGTCGGATTATGGAGGTTCCACTATAAAAACAAATTCATTATTTTCTCCCTGAAACACGAGTGGTATCGGGTCCATTCAGGGCGCCGGGTTCGTTAATGCAATGCAAATCCATCACTACTACGGACATCCCCCGCGGCACTGATTGAATTTAGCATGTGTCTAATAAAAAAGCAAGCGAACGACTGCGAACTTTAAATGGCGGACAATGATTGGGTCCAAATTGAATTATTAATGCATTTTACCTCCGTTAACGGGCACAAATGCATCTTTTTCAGAGGCGGTGCGAGGGTGGGGCAGGTTGTGCCTGTGTCCTACCTCATTAATGTAAGCAGTGGCGTAGCTAGAAATATCCCATGGGGGGGGCCATGGCTTTCCGTTCTTAAAAAATGTACTAGACCAATCATCATAGAAGCCGTTTAATTGTGTAATTTTATTATCAATTGTGAGTATGACTTCTTTGATATATGTATTATGTCTACCACTTATATCAGTACCGTATATAATGAGCTGCTAACTAAACTGGATAGATTCAAAAACTTCATTCATAATGTCCAAACGTTTAGGAAGAATTCTCGACTTTTTTATCTCCAAACAACCTCGAATTGAACATACTTCTAATACATCTGGAAGCTATTCCGATCCGGAAGCATCATTATCACAGGATCTGGAAGGCTCCAATTCTCATCTTGAAGAAGTAGAGCAGCTACTTCCCTTATCTTCACACAGTGTAGGTAATATTCTTATTCCGAATCAATAGACTTTGGTTTTTATATCTCTGATCAAGAGCCTGTTGATATGGATCTCAGATTTGAACTATTAACTAAATGTTGGACTCCTCCCCCAGCAATTTTATTTTCCCTCCCATTATTCAGGGAGGTCGGAAAAGGTATTTTAATCGTAGTTGGTTACGTAATTATCCTTGGCTTGTATACTCTGAATGCTTGACTGGTGCCTTTTGTAAAATTTGCGTCATCTTTTTGGATAGAAATGATAAACGAGTGGGTAAGGGTGGAACACAGAAAGTTGGTTATTTAGTAATACACCCATTCACTGGCTATAAGAATGCAATCAATCACTATGACAATCACAGTAAGCTAGCTTATCACAGAGAATGTTGTGCAAAAAGCGAAGCTTTCAAACGTGTATTTGAGAATCCTGGGTTAGATGTTCGAGACCAGCTCAACCAAGAACGGATCAAAATAAAACATTTGAACCGCAAGAGACTAGTGCCGATCATTGAGATAATCTTGTTTCTAGGTCGACAAGAGTTGACATTTCGTGGACATCGGGGAGAGTCTGAAAAACTGATAATTGAAGAACCGAAGCAAAACGATGGCAACTTTCGTGCTGCACTTCGTTTACGTCTAAAAGGGGGGATACGGTTTTGAAAGGTCATTTGTCGTCCTGTGGAGCAAATGCTAAGTATTTAAGCCCAATAATCCAAAACGAGATAATCAATATCACTGGCGCACTGATAACTCAGAAAATTGTTACCGAAGTCCAGAAATGTGGTCCTTTTCCATTTTAGCTGATGAGTCAGCTGATGTTTCAGCTCATGAACAATTATCAATCTCTGTCCGTTATACTACCACAAATGAAAGTTCTTCCATGTTAATGGAGAGCTTCCTCGGATTGTAACTGTTTTTGACCTCACAGGTGAAGGAATAGCGAACTCAATTGAGAGTTCTGTCTTTCTGTTGGTCCTGACTTGGATAATTTGGTTGGAATTGGTTTAGATGGGGCTAGTGGAATGGCAGGTAAATTCAAAGGCGTACAGGCTTGCATCCGTAAAAAGTATCCAATGGCCCACTATATCCATTGTTCTTCTCACTGTTTAAATCTTGCGATCGCAAAAGCTAGTACCATCGTTCTCGGCAATACATTCTCTAATCTATCATCAATTATTTCATTTTTCCATGGGTACCCATTATGAGAGGAGAGACTAAAGTGTGCCATTCAAGCAGTAGTCCCTGAATCGAAGCGTCAGCGATTAAAATCTCTTTGTGAAACAAGATGGGTTGAAAGGCATGATACAATATTGGTTTTCATGGAATTGTTGGTGCTTTGGAGGAGCTAACTGTGTTAACAGGAGAAACAGCAGCAAAGGCGAATCAACTCGCTTGGTGTATGCACATCTTTCGAATTTATATATTCTTGCACAGTTTTAGAAGGTCCAAGCGCTCTTTTTCTCCAAGTTTCCAAACAACTACAGTCACCAAGATTAGATCTGATTGGAATATGCTCTATCATTGAGAAATTAATTTCAATTCTTGAAAAGGAGCGACAAGATGATGATTTCATAATGAAAGTTTTCTGTAATGCAAAATTAAAAGCTCAAATATTTGGATCAACAGTTGCTCTTCCAAGAGTTCATTCCCGAAGTAATCTCCAATTTATTGGTCGAGAAGATGTTTTTTATAAGGAAAAGGTATTTATTCCCTCTTGCCAGTGGTTGATCGACAATCTATCTTCAAGGTTCTCGATACACAATGAAAAGATGTTCAGCCTGCAAAATCTTATTCCAAGTCATGGAGCAAAAATGAATCTGGATAAGCTGTTAAACGTGATGGAACCAATAAAATCTCTTTTGCCTTTTGGTAGTGCTGAGATCAAAGCACAGCTTAAAATCTAGGAGCATATTTGGACTGAAAATTTAGAGAAGTGAATGTTAGTACCTGAAACTGCAATGGACTCATTAGCTGAATGCAATGAGTATTTAATGCCAGCAGTGTTTCAAATTCTCAAAATTTTTGCAACACTACCGATCACGACTGCTACCAGCGAAAGAAGTTTTTCTACATTAAAAAGGGTAAAAACATATTTGAGAAATACAATGGGAGAGGAGAGGTTAACCGGTCTGGTGTTAATTTCAATCCATGGACGTGTTATTGATATTCATCCAGATGATATCATAGATGACATGGCTAAAAGTAAGCGAAATATAGACACTATATTATAACAGTTCATTTTTGTGTAGTGTAAGAGTAAATAAATTTCACAATCATATAGTTTTGTCATAAGAATTTCAGGGGGGCCATGGCCCCCCCCTTGGCTACGCCACTGAATGTAAGTACAGGGTGGCTCCAAAGTTCTGATACAAACCATTTTGTCTATGATATTTTTTCAGCATGACCTACATTATTGATTTTCTATACATAATTAATACATACTATGAGGAAGATATTGCCTAGTCATTTATTCAATATAACCACCCTTTTTGGAAATGATAGCCCTGAGTCTGTTCGGGAATCCTTCTACTGCGGCACGCAGAGTTTCTTGGGGTATCTTCTCCCATTCTTGACACAAGGAAATCTTTAGAGAGCTAACTGTGTTGTGTGACACAGAACAAGCCTTGTTTTCCAAGATAGACCATACAGAATAGTCCATGGGATTTAAATCGGGACTGTATGGTGG
>JAKMXF010000353.1:0-132924 GCA_024704765.1 Oopsacas minuta | reverse complement strand
GACAAGGGAAATTCAATCAGTATTTCTCATTAGTTCATCAATCAGTTCAATACAGAAAAGATAGACAGACAAACTATAATATCTGGTTAATTAGTATCTTGTAATACTTTTCGATTTGTTTACTCTTTTCTATTCAAAAAGTAATGTTTTGTATAATGTATGATAACTGTCATGACAATGGTGTTGTGTTATTTATTATATTTCAAATATCTTTTGATTATTATCTAGAAACCACAATAGAATTGGAACTATAGAATTAAAATGATACTAAATCCTTATCAAAATTTACGTACACTGTACTGTCATACATACTTCATTATTGATAGTAAAAACTGGTCGTCTATGTAATTCCTATTTAAAGTTCGGGCGTTCATAACTTTTTCAAAAATAATTATTTTAATTTCAAATTGGATATATACAATGTACCAAGTGAGATGTAAATATGATTAAAATGAGAAGTTATTATCGCAATTATTTCAGGAGATATTAATAAAAAACCTCGACCAAAATGTAATGCAAAATTGCTTACTCATCAGCAAAATTTGGCGATTATGAGTGATGATATGAAATGTACCAACCTTCTTCTTGACACTGGTATGGTTCTTTTCAAAATAGAACCCATACTTTTTGAGAAAAAGGTATTTTAGTGGGGATTTGAATCGGCTGCTAAGATAACACTCGTTATTGAAAGTCCCTCTCCAGTTTAGCCTTGATCTCTTTACCCGGGTTATGGCTTTATTATTGCATACTTCGAAGTTCTCGTAGAAACTTTTGTGTTTGGATAGGGGCCAATCTACTTGTCTTGTAGCTTTTCTCCTTTGCTCTCATTCTGGACACATTCTCAATGAGTACTTCATCGTTTACTTTAAAACTTTTACTGATTGGGTGTAATTTTTGTCGAACTGTTCCTTCATTATTTTCTTTGTGTTTATGAGGTTTTTGTTAGAGGAAGTTATGTTTTCAGCTTCAAATGGAAGGCGTGGTTAGCGACAGCCATGCATTAGTTCAAATGCAGAATATTTTGTGATCTCACGAGGGCTTATGTTAGTTGAAAACTTGATTTGTTCCAAGTACTGAAATCAGTTACCCCGCTTCTCACTTGAGGAATGTTTTATCGCTTTGTGTGCAGATTCTACGATACCATTCGTTTAAGGATGGTAGGGAGCTGAGAATAGTAATTTACAACCATGTATTCCTGGAATTGTTTTAGAGATTGTATTCGCGAATTCTCTTCCGTTATCAGTTATAATTTTCCAAGTCTTGTCTATATTTATAGATTCTTAGACTTTTCCGCTTTTTTCTCTTCTGTATACGCAATACGCACGTGAGAGATAGAAACAATTACTTTAATTATGATTACTTCATTATACGTATGTAAGAACTACAAAGGAAAATAAAATGTGTGCAGAAACCTTCAAAAGTGCTAGGCCATAGTAGGAAACCTTTAAAGGTGCCAGGTAATCATAATTGACCGCAATGATGAATGTAGAAATGGGGGGCAAATTTCTGCAAAACAACGTTACTGACTTGTACTAGATACCATGAATGGCACATTTTTGGCAAATGTCCACTATTATCTCAATTGTCGCGAGAGTTTAATCAAACCAGTCGAGCAAATATGTTACTGCATACCCAACTTCCAATACCCTTGTAATACATTTTAGGTTTTCTCTAAGCACTATTGTGTAATCTTGACTATTACTAAATATGGGCATACCACGATTGCGTCACATTGATTAGAGAAATCGTATCAAAATGTATTACAAAGGTATGGGAAGTTGGGTATGAAGTCATATTGGCTGGGCTGGTTTGAATTATACTCTCGCGACAATCGAGTTATAAGTGGGCAGTAGCCAAAAATGTGCCATCCATGGTGTCTAATAACTCAATTACGTGACAACTTTATAATTACCAATAATTCTATATTTTATGTATAAACATCCTCAGATCACTTGATATTAACCCTGAAATCAAAGACGCACCAGTGGTCGTTTATCAGAGCTATAAATGGGGAGATTTTTAACATGTTGCCCTATTAACCAATGACTTCATTTCGAATGGTTGAATGCCATGGCTTGTGTTGATTATTATCTATCAATAATGCATTAATACGTTCGAGCCAAAATGCACCAATTTAATATTATCGAGAATAATAAGATTGCAACACACATTTAATAGACTTGAAGTAATCCATGGTACAGGAAAATTTGAACAGGCTAAAGTTACGTAGGTTGTGAGCAATTGTGAAATACCTCAAAAATGTGGCAAGAAATTGTTTTATTGCATTTTTCCGTGGTATCCCAACTGAGGAAGGGATCACCAGAAGTTGAAAAATTTTCTATTAGACACCAGTACACAATCTGGTGTGGTAAATGTAGGCTAGCTCATTCGAATGCTTTTAGATCAAATTTTTGGATCATATTCGTGTTTAGCTTAAAATTTACATCAGTTTGTATATATTGGCCATATTTGGAGGGATTATTTTCCGGAAGTAGGTTGATTGTCTCCAGCTATCATATTTACCCCCTCTCGTAGACTGCAATACAAATTTTGAGATCCTGTGGACCCCTGCTGTCGTCCGTGGACCACCAAGGAGCCATGTACCCCAGTTTGGGAACCGCTGGATTAGAAGGTCAATATGTGCTTAAATAGACTGGCGTCGAACAAGGAGTCACTCGATGGGGTTCGGACAAAATTTGGGAATGGAATGCTATCACATGTCTGAGGAATTTTGCGTTGCTAGGGAATAATCCTTCCAAATATGGTTAATATATATACAAACTGTTGGAAATTTTAAGCTAAACACGAATATGACCCTAAAATTTGACCTAAAGCATTCGAATGCACTAGCCAACATTACCAGACCGCCGCTTCAGGCTGTCCAGCTTGGGTAGTTTAGCAGCAGTACCCTCTGATGCTGTCTGCAAATTTTCGCCCACTATGTGGTGTACGCTATCCTGGGACTTCCGTGCTTTCCTCTTGATGCCTGGCTTCGCTTCACAACAGCCCGCTGCCTGCTTGTCAGGTCCTTGGGAGTGCTCATTCGTGCGCTTGACTATCACCATCCCTTTGGGATGAACTCTAGCTTTGCAAACTCCTCTTTGCTTACACAACCAATGCGTCACATCTCCTTTCTCTCCTCTCCTATATCCTCTTCATTGAGGTGCAGCTACCATGGAAGAAGAACAGTGGTTATGATGCGGTAGCTGTATCTCTTTTGATCTTTCTCCTACTGTTTTCTTAGACATATTATTATAATTTATCATAATTTTATTCCATTATTTTGTAGACATATTAGACATTCAATATAGTTTATTTATGACTTCACTTAATTCATCTGACTTGTTATCGGATAAAAACCTAAAAGGGTTAATTTCCTGGCACGAACGGGGTGGTTCAAACTTAATGCCTGAAAATATGCTTCAAATATGTTTTAGGATAATCCGGAATGATTGTATTTATATTTTTCCAAATGTATGGATAAATTCTTTGGTCACAAATTGTGCAATCCATACTTTACTAGTATAGTTGAAAAATTCAACATATACAGCATTATCGGAATACAAAGATACTGAAATGTATTATCGTCGTAAGTAATGTTTTGGGAGTCCAACCAAAGAGAGAAGGTAACATCAAAGGGAAATTGGGTTCACATCAGTGAGTATCACTTTGGATCCGTGAGACCTTCTGGAGAACTATGAATATTAAAGGCCCAGGGGGCGTAAATAAGGATTGGGGAGGCCCTGGTTCAATATTATGGGCGAGGCCTCATCAATTCAAATTCCAAATTTGCTGGGGTTTCGAGGTTTTAAAATATTTGTCCCAAATTCAGAAACATCCTTCTCACTTGTAAGATTCGTTTTCAGACGTATGTGTGGAAGATGATAAATCTAGGAACATGTTCTAAGAATAAGTGATATCTGAAAAACTCTCTGAGATAGTTGTCAAATGTATTGACCTATCAGTTTCGTAGGTTTACCAATTGTGGTGATATTACATTATCATATGTCAGGCTTTAACCCAGTTCAATTAGGAATCTAAAAATTACTCAATATTTCCAATCGTGCAAATTTTTTCAAATTCCAATTTGTTAATTAAACATGTAGCTATGGTTTGTTAATTGAAAATTACGCAATAATTAGCCAATGTAACCACCACTATATTGTTGACAATATACACACTCAATAAATATATTTTTTGTGATTCATTAAAATGTCTGTTGCGTAGTATTTTGGGATTCTTGTATTAAGTAACACCATGGACACTCATATCGTAGTACAGTCAAGGCGTCCTTTTCTGAGCCAGGAGCGGAGGTAGGAGCGCCGTTCCTTTTTCAGGGTGCCGGTTATAAGAACATGTTCTTATAACTGGCACGGAACATTCTTATATCCGGTAAAAATTCAATGGAGTAAGATACAAAAGATTCGGTAAATCGAGTTATGATTCTTATAACCGGGCATGTTCTTATAACCGGTGTTCTTATATCCGGCATCTACTGTATTTTGAGGAGAGTATAGAATTCTGAGATTTAAGTATGTAACACGAATTGTGCATGTGGTTCATAGTAATTTGGTGATAAATATGTGCTGAGATTCTGTGTTACTTAAATAAGTATATAAACTCCTACATCGAAGTCGAAGTCACAATTTTTGATAGTTCAGAATATTTTTATGTGATTCTTACTGTGCCGACTATACTTTGGTATAGTGGCCCAGTATTGAAATGGTTCCTATAGTTTTTTTATTTTTCTCCGTAAAAGCCCTGCAGCCATAACTGGATAGAATTAAGGTGATATGTGGTGCAAGAAATATTGAAGATATTCGTAGGGTGTGCGTCTCCCCTTTGCTAATCAATCGGACACCAAGTGCCCTATTCACACTAGTCAAACTTTTGTCTGTGCTCTAGCAAAAAAAATTATGAAAGGAAAGGTGCCAAAATTTTCATCGGTAATAATTCTATTGTTCTTAGATGTTAATATTTATTAGTTAATCATTATAAACATGTTCTTCCATGGTAATATTTGGGTAATATATACTCGTATTTATATAAAAGAAAGGATGCTCAGTGTATATTTCGCAGCTTGAATATGTGTAGTCTCAGACTAGATGAAACCTTTGGCAAAACCTACAAAAGTCGACCAATTATGTTAACTCTAACATTCGTTATCTCGGTTGAGATCATTATTTGTTTCCAACTTGGCTAAATCTGATTGAGGTCGACATTGGAAACAGAGGAAATTGGTGGTCCCTTTCTGAGATCTTTATATCCCAAACAGGAATTGTGGTATTTCTTGGTGCAAGAAGTACAAGCCATGGTCTTATTGAAAGCGTATTCAGGGAGTCTGCATACGCAGATTAATGGGATCAAGAACGAGGATGGCTCTACATTGGACGAGAGTTTCGCCGGAATGCTTGGAAATGGCGTCAAGTTTCCAGTTTCTAAGCAATCTCTGAGGTACTTCCGCATACGGTTTTGACGCCACCTAACCTTAGCTGGATCTCCACCTTGTGCTAAAAAGAGGCACACAGCAGTTGCAAATAGACAATAGTTCGAGCCTCCTTGTCGTTGTTGAATTGGTACATTCTGTACTTCAAGATCTTCGGGGGGCCTCCCTTCTGTAGAGTGACGCTAGTTGTACCTTAGTTCCGTCCGTTACTGTCAGTAATACATCGAGTCGTACAGGTAAACTACCCTATTTACGACTATCCTCGAAGCAATCCAGTGCAGTGCTCCATCGTGGTGTATTTGGATACTACCCGGAAGGGCTGGTACAAAATGTCTTATTTACTAGTGTTATTATCTACTACTTGTTATTACAAGTAGTAGATAATAACACTAGTAAATAGCTCAAAAAATGTTTCTTACTTGACTTTGAATTGTATCTTGCATCCCTTTGATGTGTGCAAATTGGTTTAGTAATAGATGTACATTAGCGAATATATGAATTTTCAAACTCACACTGAATGCGTTCATAGTGATGTCTGTCAGAAATGTATTGTCATGACCAAGTTCATGGAGAGCGATTTGCATATTTCTCTTAGATATAATTCTCTGAAGGGAAATATTATCTACAACTGTGTCTACTCTAGAGGAATGTCTAACTCGGGTACTTCAGGTGAGGGTAAAGAGCATTCGGGTTGCTGGCTATGAATTGAAGCTACAAAATTTGAATAATGATTAATACATATATGAACAATACAAAGAGTGAGGTGGATTTCAATACTAACTGCATGCAAAGCCACACACAATATATTACGTTTATCATCCAACCTTTTCTTGAAAATTGGGTAGGTAGAAGGTATGTATTTGTATTTATATTGATTTTGCCTCAAAGAAATCACACATTAACCACTATAGTTTAGCATCATGTACAGTAGAACCGTTAATACGAACACTGATAATAATACGTACAAACTCGTACAAAACTTTTTCCCTCGAGCATTCTTTGAATACAAAACATCGGTTAATACGTGCTCCTGATAATACGTACAAATCTCGATGGTCCCTTGGTGTACATATTAGCGAGGTTCTACTGTATATAAATCCATTAGTAATACAATTAATGTCCCTTAAGTAACAAGATAAATACTTTAACAGTATATAAGGTAATTAACTTTGAATTACATTTTACCTCCCAAGTAAACACAAACTATAAATCTTACCTAATTCTTGGATATTTTTACTGAGACAGGTATATTGAAAAATTACCTTGTATTCGGCGGCCACTAACTGGAGTATCTGGTATCTGTGGAAAAAAAATCCTTCTGGAATTGAAGGTGGCATAATTTCATCAAAGTTCTGGTGTGAGCCAGACCATGTTTTCTGGACAGCCATTTGTCTTCCAACAAGATGGTGCTCCCGCCCATACGGCCAATACGACCCAAGATTGGCTGAAGCACAATAGTCCCACTTTTATACACAAGGATGAATGGCCACAATACAGTCCCGATTTAAATCCCATGGACTATTCTGTATGGTCTATCTTGGAAAACAAGGCTTGTTCTGTGTCACACAACACAGGTAGCTCTCTAAGATTTCCTTGTGTCGAGAATGGGAGAAGATACCCCAGAAACTCTGCGTGCCGCAGTAGAAGGATTCCCGAACAGACTCAGGGCTGTCATTTCCAAAAAGGGTGATTATATTGAATAAATGACTAGGCAATCTCTTCCTAATAGTATGTATTAATTATATATAGAGAATCAATAATGTAGGTCATGCTGAAATAACATTATATACAAAATGGTTTGTATCAGAACTTTAGAGCCACCCTGTATATACTAAATACTTTCGATATTATTTAGTTATGCTTAAATATTAATGCTATTAGAGAAAATTGTTTGAATGTACAATTTTGTTGCAGAACTTATGACGCACCCTGTAGTCCTAATGGCATCTCTTTACCTGCACTGGTCACATCAATATAACATGTTAAATGTGCTCGATTTATTTCGCCGCAAACTTCACACTTATTCAGCCAATATACATGATAGGAGTTTGAAATTTGAACCACATGCAGGGCCGGCCGGGCATGGGCGGCCTGAGCTGAGCCGCCCCACTTTTTATGTGAATTTCACGCTACTTAAATTTCGCGGGCGTGGTTCGCGATAATATTTCTGTGATCTTTTGATATAATTCAGTTTTGTATATTTGAGAAATGTGTTTGGCACCGAGTTCAAGCCGGAGGATCTTCTATAGTATAATTACATTTTGTTATAAATTACCACGAGGTATTCATTATTCTCCAAATTGACGGCCGCTTTAAGTATTACAATATAGATATATTTAAAACAATGTAATTCACAAATATACGTATATGGCACATATATTTTTGACATATTTTGTAGGATCAACCCCTTTTGTAGTCGTTGGGTGCCAGTATCTACATAAATTTTGAGATATTGCTAATTGGTTCCTGCATATTCATAAAAACAACAATATATTGACATATCAACGGACAAACTAACAAACCAACAAACAAACAAACAACAATTGAGAGTTAATTATATAGAAGTTGTTTACAATACCATATTCGGACTCAGCATACTCGATTACCCCAGTAGAGTCGTTCAAAGTATGATTCTACCTCAATTTTGAAATTTGTAAAATATCTATTCATTCAAACAACGATAAAATTACATATGAGAAACTTGAAAATGTGAAATTCGGATTCAGCCTACTTAATTATCCTTGGTTAGCCATTTAGAGCAAGCCTGTACGTATATTTTGAGATTTGGATAATTTGTTTACTTTATATATTGATAAAAACAACAAAAATGTACATATGATTAATCCAAAAGTGTGAAATCGGATTCAGCATGTTCGATATATTTAGTGAAGTTTTATTGAATTCTATTTACTTCCTTGATAAACACGATAAATACATAGTTATACTACAATTTCAAAATTGCATACCGTAAATCCTTTCCTTGACAACGGACAAACAAATAAACAACAATTGAGATTTAATTGTTGTTGTTTGTCTGTTTGTTTGAAGAACTTTGTTATGTATTTCTATCCCATAAGTGTAGGTAAATTACGCTCAATAATCTTTTCTCGAATTGGTTTGTAATTTCCAATAATTATTTTAAAGAGTATTAACATACGATAGTTCTAGTTCATTAAAATTTCAATCAGAATAATCAAGTGATAAGTATTCTATTACAAGGTATCACCAATTAACATGAAGTGTTAAGTATATTGAAACGATGTGTATAAATGGACCATAAATCTTTTAAATACAACAATTTATCCAAATAACAAGAAGAAATACAGCATTTATTAAAGGCAATGACAAGCTATATGACGGAAGCAGAAATAGTAAGCCTTGACATAAAAGATCTAAATAAGAAATTGAAATACAAAAATGTCTCCAAACCTGAACAGCAAGAAATAAAAAAACTAAGGAGAAAAATTAAAATGAAAAAATATCGCAAAGATAGCCGCATGCGAAAAGCAACAGAACTAGAGAGATTATTGGAGCTGCGCGCAATCCTGGTAGATGAATTAATTTGTCTGGAGCAAGAAGTTGTCTACTTGCATAGCAGTAAAGATCATCTCATCAAACACAGCCACTCCAGCGATGAAGATGATGAGTATGGAGAATTTGTCGTAGTGGATTAGTCACGTACGCGCGCGCAGCTTCCCCGCGTAGCCTTATATTTGTTTGTAATTTTATTATTAAATTAATTCAATTTGCAATTATTTATAGTCTTATTAATGGGTATTCATTAACGAAACTCGGTTAAATCATTTTAATTAATAATATGCCAGACTTAGCTCGAAATTACTTTCTCATTGGATATTCATATTTCTATTACTAATAGTACTGCATGTTAGTAGACAACTACTGGAAACTAATAAGATATTACGATTGCAACTCCTGCATTCTGTATCATTAGGAATTTTTAGCTATTTAATAATTATACATACATACTCAGACAGATATGTAATATTAAGCAGGTGGTGCGACAATTCGAGGCACAATGCTGTTAAGCAATAAAACATGTAAAATAATATTTAAAATACAAAAGTCTATTTATTATTTCCCATTCCCAATCTCATCTAATTTCTTTGCTGTATAGATAAATTTACTGTTTTTGTTATTGCTCTCATACATTACTTTACAGTTTGCTCCACGAGCCACCACACTGGCTAGTAGTTACCCCATGGCATAGATTGAGAAGGAGCTGATCTAATTAATAGTATATATATATATATCACACTGTTTTAATAAGTAAATTTTTCTCACAAGTTGAAATCAGATAGTGTTTCTGATATGCCACTTCAAGTAAAAATTTAATGCACTAAATGAAGCTCTTTATTTATAATGGCAATTGAATAGAGATGACTGGTTTTAAACAGTTTTAGCCACTCTTCTACACTTTAATATGGTCAGTATATAGTAGTAACAACTTTAATTCTACATACTGCCGAAACCGGTATTTCCTAACAGATATTTGCAGGCAGATGTAGTTTGAAAATAAGATGGGAATATACGTAAATCCAATATTATTCACAATCTGAGAAATACATAAAGTTAAAACAACCGATAAGTACGAAAAACAGGTTTCGACTGTGCGTTGTTATTCTAATCTTCCTTTTGGATTGAATTGAAAGTTTCGAGTTATTAACAACTTGTGCTCGTTAATCAGTCTAAATTAAGAATATAGCGCGAAACAGCACTATTACTTGTAGATATTAGAAAGATTGGGATCTTTTCAGAAAATTATCCATCCGATCCCGATCCCGATCCTACTTTTACAAATGGATCGACGATCCTCTTCAGATCCTCAAAAAGAATCTAGATCCGGATCGCACGATCTTTGATCGAAAGATCCAAATGCCCTACTTACAGCAGTGTTTTTGCTAGCCTCTATCTCTTTTCAGAGGACAGAGTGCCCTCGGGATTTCTGATTATCTCTTCATCATGGGCGTAGCAGCAACAGGATTTTTCAAGGGACTGCAGAATTTGAGAGGGGCTCAGCCTCTAAAAATCTATCCAGTATCCCACTATCCCTTGGTGTGATTAATATAATCAATAATTTTGGAGGGGCATACTGAGAATTTTTGGGCGCCCCCAGGCTACGCCCATGCCCTTTATCTGCCCTAGACCAGTGTTCGAAACCTTTTTCAAACACGGACCCCTTTTTGTTCCATTTCGAACCTTGCGGACCCCTAACAATTGGTTTGTGTTGTATTTTCCAAATTTTATGGTTACAATCTATGTATTTTCTTAGACAACAATCAAGTGATATAAGTCATGTTTGATATTACAATGAAAATGTCTCGTAATGTAATATGTTCCTAGTAATTAATGGTTTCCTTGCCTTTGGATGCTATTTGTCAATTTTTCAAATTAAATTGGGCGATATTTTAGTGAGTGCAATCCGTAAATCATTGTAGATATCCAATCTATATCTTGATTTTGTTTTAATCATTGTCACAGCACTGAACGCATTTTCCGAAAAGTAGGTGGTTGCAAATGGCAAAATTGTGTCTTTGATTGCTACTGTGGCTAGAGTCGGTGCAAGTTTCCTACCTTGGGCTAATCCAGATATCTGTATATCCAATTTCATTTACTAACTGTTCTTCACTAGCATTACCGTAGATTTTTCTCTTACTGTATCCACCGATAATGGTATCAATTATATCTTCTTGGCTGCTTCATCGCCTTGGAGTATGGACACCATTTCGATACAACAAGTCTTATCAGCTCTTCCCCCAATATTATGGGATTTTTAAGCCTTGGCAATACTGAAACTGACATGAAAGGAAACCTTGATCGCTAGTTCGATATATTTATTTGTCATGCTAAAAGAATCCTTAATCGTAGGGGTCTGTTTGATACATAAAGTAACCTTTTCCGCTCAAAAGATTGAATCTCCAGCTTCAATGTACTTGGGTGTTTTGATTCTTGGTGACGTTTGAGTTTGGATGGTTTCATCACATCATTAGAATTATTTCACTGCAGATTACACATTCTGGTTTTGAAACATCAACTCTTGACTCGATAAAACCAAATTTGAGGTATGTTGGATAGTATATACGGGATTTGATATGAAATGAAACATTTTCCGCTTGAGGCCATCTCAATTTTATTACAGTATATTAATCTAAGCTGTATGTCGTCAGATTTGTTAAATATTAGAAAATACAATGAAACGCAGATAAAACGAAGCGTAGTTGGTTTGTAAATCGAAATGAAACAGGATGATTTTCAAATACTTCTCTTTTATACTCATTGCAATAGTCTATAAACTGCCCTAATCTTATTTTACAAGGGCGCCTGAGGTTTCTGATAATAATATCTGCGTAGCAAAAAAGATATTGAGGATATTTCCAAGGATATCATTGGATGCTTATTTAATCAAAGTAAATGCTCTCATGGACCCTCTGCGGACCCCTAAAATCATCATACGGACCTCACTTTGCGGAATACTGCCCTAGACCTCTTCTATTATGTTCATATTGGACAATATTTCGAAAGCAAACAATAGATTGAAACATATTGATCGAAGAAAATTTCATCAATCCAATTCAATTCCCATATGCAATGATTGTGCTAATGTGGACGGATCCAGACACGCACATATTTGGAAAGTGGGCAGGTCGAAACGGTTTCGATGGAAACGGAATTTCAATTCCAATTCCCATCCCATTACCACAAGATCTCTTTATTGGAATTCTCATAGGGTTTCCCAAATCTTCGCGACAAAATTCTGAAAGAAAATGCAGCAATCGGCAATAATAATCCATTAGATTGGCTTGGATTGGCAACCTTGCTATGAATAAATGCAAAAATGGCCAAATTTCATTTCCAGCTAAAAATGTGATTTCATATGAAGGTTTGATTTTCACAATTTCCGACCTAAGATCACATTCATGGCTAGTACCTACGTCTGTTGAATCGAATATAGCATTCTCGAATTCGACAATAATCATTGTATAAACAAGATATTTACATTCGCAAAGAAATTGAGCTGAATACTCACACAAACTGAACGTATATTCGCATAGTTCGAGTATTTTGCAATACTTATTGTCATGTACAATATTGGGAAACTTACATAGTTATTGCGTAATATGAACTATGATTATTTCTGCATAATTTATTATTTTCTTGGATCATTTTTGTGTCTCTTGAACACCAGAATGAGCAGATGTAGTGGATGTCAACTTAAAAAGAATATCTGAACTCTAACAGTGAACCAGCGCTTTGTGTTGTTCTTACTTGTATTAAACATTCACTGCAAATAAAATATTACTTCCTTAAAAGATATAAATTATCAGTTGAAAGTTACTTAAAACTCCAGAGTAATTATGGTAGCAGCTGGTAGTAGTCTAACTAAATCAAATAATGTGTAAAAATTTTAGTGAGAAAAAAACTAGCCAAATATTCTGGATTTCTGTAATGATAAATAACTTGATTAATTGGTAATAGAGATGGATAATCCTCTCTAAATAAATTAGTATCCAGTCAGCCTCTAAGGCGTAACTTTCAAAGCTACATATCCTTTAGTTATATAATTAATACTGGAGTTTATGAGTATTATATCCCAAGGGGTATTTAGTGGAAATTATTGGACATTATGTATAGCAAAACACTATGGCCTATACTCTCAATAAAATAAACTATTGATTGTTTCAGGGGCGCCGAACTTCCTGGCAACATGGACGATCAGGGGGCTCACAGATATATTTCGTATTAGCTTTATGGGGCTGTTACCAAACGAGGGGGCTCGACCCCACAGTTCCCCCGGATTCAACGCTTATGGTCTGTTTGTTTGTTCGTTACCAAGGAAAGGATCTATGGAATGCTATATTAATTCGAATTCCTCAATTCTGAGATGTAGTATAGCTATGTATTGCAATTATAGTGTTAAAAAAGAAAGTAAACATAATTGAATAAAACTTGACTAAATATATCGAATATGCTGAATCCTATTTCACACTTTAGAATTAATCATATGTATACATATTTATTTGTTGTTTTTATGAATATAAAGTAAATATACAAATTATTTCCGTGGTGTAAATTACCTAAATCTCAAAATATCGTTAGAGACTTGCTCTATAACTAGCAAGCGAAGGGCACCAGTATAAATAAAAACAACAGTACATATTACTTTGTTATTGTTGTTTTATTTAGTGTGAAATCGGATTTAGCATGTTCCATGTATTTTGTCAAATCTTTTTGGATTCTGTTTATTTTCTTGATAAAAACGATGATTTATTTTTGTCCAAACATGTAGACACGTATGTAATTCACATAGAGGTCTGGTTCTTCTTTAGAATAGATCTTGATAAATTCTAAATATTAGTAGGTTTAAAATTTTAGGACACAACGAAAATTACATTTGTAGATTGTTATTATGCTGATTTCCTTTTATTAGTCTTAATTTGTGTGGAGTGTTAAGAAACTAGTCTAAAGTCAAACATTCAAGTATTCTACAATTAATAATTAATAACATTTTATCACTAATTTAGATCAATTACATCATAATAGAGATGGATCATCGTTTCATAAATTGGATTAAATAATATCCAATAAGTCTCTCTGGTGTAATTAACATAAAGCATGATATTGATAGCGTGATATCTACATGAATATAAATTAATATATGTATTGATTAAACCAGATCAGGGGTTCCCAACCCTCAGGGTAATTACCATAAGTGGGGTAATATGAGGATTATCGATGGGTAAGGTAATGTGCATGGGCGTATATCCCCAACTTTTTTTACTTGGGGGATGCTCCATACAATCATCTCCCCCACTTTTGGGTGGGAGGATGCTGCATACATATATCCCCCTACTTTTTGTGGTGGATTTCCCCCCATTTGGGTCAGAGGATCGAGGACACTCTAAAGGAGTATATTCCGAGTATTTTTAAAGCAAATCTTTTTCATAATTATGTTAATAGAATTGTATAATTGGAGTATTTGTAACAGAACTATAATAATATTAAATATATTTATAATTTTATATCATTTAGAAAAATATATGGAATTTTCATTTTATAGTTGTAGATAGCCTTGTGTACTTCTGACACCACAATTACTAAATCTTGAATTTATACCTTTATTGATAATTATAGTATAATACATCATCCCCCTTACTTTTCCGAACGGATTTACGCCAATGGTAATGTGGGTGCTTCGTTAGAATTTAGATCAGAATTTATTGTGATTAGTTCCACACAAATTTTGAACAGTTGTTATCATTTTGACGGATATATTTCAATCTGCTTCAAACAGTAAATATTCTCCAATATTCCATAGCCGAAGCTGGGGATATTCAATGGCATAGGCGCAACTAGGACAATTTTGGTGGCCCTCAGAATATGGTCCTACTTGCGGCTATACCAATGAATATCCCCAGCTTCGGTTATCAAATATTCTACCAAATGAAAGTTAAGCAAATATTAAGTTTGTGAGTGGATAGTGCCTACCCAGATTTTGCTCCACCATAATAGGAAATGTATGGGGCGGGTGAGAATGAAAGCCACGACGTCATCTTTCACACCCTGACTCATGATCCTAGCTGCGCCAATGTTCAATGATGATAGTAAATATATCATGAACAACTGAATCAATTAAAGCACTCCTGAAATTTTTCGTAGAAACAACCTAAGTAAAAAGCATTTTAACATCAGGTTTAACTAAATTTTCACCATTGCTTTAACAATAATTTATGAAAAGGTCCAAATATCCCAGAAACATAGCATCATTCTATTAGTATCAATAATTAATTGAGTGTCTAGTCTCATTCAAATTCTCATAATTTTGTATTAAATATTTCTAAGCTCAAAATTATGCAAAACTAAGTGTTGTTAGTGAACCATAACCTATCATTTAAGCGACATGATTTGTGACGCATCAGCGGGAAAATTGGTTCATCCATAAAAAATATGAAAATGACTGAAGTCAAATTTGATATTATCCTATGCTGGACGAAGAAAAAGTCATTTACATTGATCTATTAGCTAGTTTGAGTAAATGGTGAAATGATGACAATAATGACAATATTCATGCGGAAGCCAAATAAGATGTAGGCGGTGGAGCTGAAACAAGTTTCCAAAAAACAGTAGCCTTAGATTAGCACCTGTGGAAAGTATTATTAAATCTCAATTACATATCTGTCTGATATTAAATGTTATGCTATGTATGTATAATTATATTATAGCTAAAAATTCCTAAGGCTACAGCAGGTGTTGCAATCGTAATATCTTATTAAATTCCAGTAGTTGTCTACTAACATGCAGTACTATTAGTAATAGAAATATGAATATCCAATGAGAAATTTGCCTTTAATAAATGCTGTATTTCTTCTTGTTATTTGGATAAATTGTTGTATTTAAAAGATTTATGGTCCATTTATACACATCGTTTCAATATACTTAACACTTCATGTTAATTGGTGATACCTTGTAATAGAATACTTATCACTTGATTATTCTGATTGAAATTTTAATGAACTAGAACTATCGTATGTAAAATGGACCAAACGAACTGAACAGGTATCTAGTTGAGTCGAACGAATGCTCTGTTTCAGTTACTTCTTGACCCTGTCATTCCTTCGAATGAAAATTCGAAACTAAGAACATTCAATGTTGCCATTTGTCTAATTGTTAAGATTTCCATAGGAACAGTTGAATTTCGCAGGCATTTGAAATAATATGGATGGCTATTTCCAATCTTACCTACCAAAATGAGCATATTTATGTGAATTTGGATATGAATTATTGATTAATTTCAAATTCCCAGAGAAATTCAAAATTAGAAGGTAAAATCAAAGGGAGATTGTGTTTACATCAATCCGAAGTGATAGGATCTGTGAGACTTTCTATAAAACTATGAATATTAAAGACCACTGAGTACAATAAGAAGCCCAAATATTTAGTGAAATAATATAATTATAATCAAACTATAATATAATAGGGATGTATATAAAAGAAAATTGAAGACACAAAATACAAAACTTATCAAAATATTGATGAAATTTACGTTACAAGGAAGTGCTAGAACGGTGACGAGATGTCATTCCTTTCCGAATCACAATAAAAACAAGTCTAGTTGTATACACCACAGTAAAAGAAAATATTAGTATAATGTTTGGGAGTTGAACTTCTTTAGGTTCAAAACTTCAAGGCATCAAGATAGACTAGTTAAAAGTTCAAACCCCAGGCCTACATTTAGTTTAGGCTCAATTCAAAATATGACATCATAGCAAATTCACTCATCAAAACAATGAAAATTGTAAATACGAGCCGCTTTGCTTGTTTGAGCTCGGGCTTGCGAACACTTTGTGTTCGCATGGAGCTCGGCACTTTATACCTTAGCAAAGTATAAAATTGCAAAATTGAATTAATAAATACATATTTCAACAATTTGTTTACTTTATATTCGTAAAAACAACAATAAATTTATATATGAGAACCTTGGAAACGCAATTCGGATTCAGCGTACTTAGTTCCCCCTGGGTAGCTATTTATAGTAAGCCTATTCATAAAACAACAATATATTTAAAAATCAACGGAAAAACAACAAATTGAGATTTAATAATATAGATTCAATTTTTTAAATATTTCCTTCCAATCATCCTAACGGTATAAATATTCAACAAATTTGCGTCAATCAATTACCCGTCAAGATATTTGTTTTCGATTGATTCATAGGTAAACTTATCATAAATATATTGTTTTCATGTACAAGTTATAAATTGTGTAATCTTCTTCCAATAAGATATCGTCGGACTTGGATTAATCCTAATTGTAAAGTAAATGAACAAAATAAACATCTAAAATCAATTAGGATATTACTTGTCGTTGTTCCACAAAAAATGAAAACACTCGAGTGGTATAAATGAACACATCATCGCATAATTGCGCCTAAACTAGATGAAGATGACTATTTGAACCTTTTATCTTGTCTAAGAAATGGCAATATTATTACCAAATATATGATATCATTGTGCTTAACGGATAAGAGCGGTTAATAGTTACTCGGCTAACTAAATCCAGGGCTAAAGTGACAGGGTCTAACCACTAAGTATAATGTTTTAGTCTGCAATAGAATTGGATACAATTTAGTATTGTAGAAAGGTATATATGGAATTGAGGCCAGGCCGTTAGTTATGTCTTATCCGAATAAGATTATGGTGTAACAGCCTATTCCAGGGGATTAGTGTGGCTACAAGGAGCTGTAAAATTGAACAACAATAATTAGCAATGAAATTATTCAACTTTTTCTTGAATTAAGACTAATAAATATTTGGAGATATCTTTACTAGAGTAAATAGAATAATAGTAACAGAAAGTGTATAAAATATAAATAATATCAAGTTATATAATTACAGCTATACGTAATGTAATACAACTATATTCTATTGTACATATTCCATAATTATCAAACATTCAGGGATCTCTGGATTTTCCAGTGATTTGACGTATAATCCAAGGAATAATGGAAAATCCAGGGAAATATTGAATTTTGGATGTGTTCTAAAAAGAGGGAAAAATTGATAGTTTTTACATAGAATATTTGAAATCCAGGGAATTTTTGGAAGACCCAGGGATTTTGAGAAATGCATCCAGGGAAATAGTTTTAAAGGGTTGGTAAGTATGACATCCTGATAATGATAAGTTGTGTATCAGACAATTTTTGGCTAATATTAGTATCTGTTAAAATCTCCAATACAATACGAAATAGCAGAAAATTTCCTGATAGTAGATACGGCAAATATCAGTTCGATATTTCGAAAGTGGGAAATGAAAATATTTTGAGAATTCCTTTGGAAATATAAGGAATATCGAACAATTTAGAAATATACAGAAAGGTAGGTTAGCAACGAAATTTGCATCCAAATGTCTCCAGTTATCACTCTATTTTAGGTACAAAGTAACAGATTATCGAGGCTAGCATTAAGCTTAGTCTACTGTATTATTCAATACCGAGTAAGGAATTAACTATACAAGAGATAGAAGATTAACTAACAGCAATATTCATATGTATTAACAACTGGTAACTAGTAATAACTTTGTTTAGAGTAAAGTTACAAATATTTCAAGATCTATACCATTATCTCTGATGAATTCTTCTCTTGGAGGGATTTTAGCAATACCATATCTTTCGCCACTTTTCTGCTTTATTACTATTATATTACTTTTAGTTTCCCAAATGGCATCAGAGTTGCTAGGGCTAATAATACGAAATATAAAATGTACTTTGACTTTAGATAATTTCTGTCGCGGGTAATGAATGTATATTGAGCCATATATTAGCTCTAAAGTAAAGTTAAACCTATCAACTCGAAATTGTTGAGAAGTTGAGGGAGTGCAATATTTTATAAATTTTACCACGTTTGGAATTCTTCATTCTAACTTAATGGTATTGGCGTTGGAAAATAGCGCTTTAAGTTGTTCGTTCTGTATAGCAATTCTTTCACTCTGTTTAGCAATCATTTTATCCTGTTTGGCAATCATTTTATCCTGTTTAGTAATCATTTTATCCTGTTTAGTAATCATTTTATCCTGTGTATTAATTCTTTCGTTCTTTTTATTAATCATTTCGCTCTGTTGCACAACAATCTCTTCCATAGCACTGAGTTTCAATTCTGTGTGTTCAGTCCTCTTCTCCTCCAAATGTTGATTGAGTTCCTTCCTCTTGATTAGTCCTACTTCACACTTGTACTGTATAAACGGACACTCTACCTTCTTCTCTACACATTCCTCCTCTATGTGTCGTGCCATGTCCTCACGACACACCAGTATGCCACATCCTAGTTCACATGATATTGGCATTTTTTTGCACTTTTTATTGTGGTAAGACTTGTTATAAGCTTTGAAATCTATATGACAGTACCCACATGGTATTATACGTTCTAAACACTTTTCATTCACATGCATATTGAGCTCATCACGTGGTAGCTTCTTTCCACATCCTAGTTTGCAATTCTCTATCACACGGCCACAATCTTTCTCTAGATGATGTGCCATTTTCTCGCGATCCAATGTTGTGTCACATCCTTTTACACATTTCAGTCGAACCTTTGGACATTTGCCTGGTGCTGAAACATATCACAAGCTTTGAAATCTATATGACAGTACTCACATGTAATCATTCGTTGTAAACACTTTTCATTCACATGCATATTGAGCTCATCATGTGGTACTATTTTTCCACATCCTAGTTTGCATTTCTCTACCACACGACCACAATCTTTCTCTAGATGTTGTGCCATATCCTCACGATCCACGGTTGTGCCACATCCTTCTTTACATTTCAGTCGAACCTTTGGACATTTTGGTTGGTGTATTAACATATCACAAAATTCGAAATCTTTCTTGCAATCCTCACATGCTACTTTACGATATTCACACTTTTCCTTCATATGAATTTTCAGTTCCTCACGTGGTAACACTATTCCACAGTATAGTTTACATTTCTCATGAACATGACTACACACATCAAGATGGTTCTCACATTCTCCTAGTGTTCCTAGCCACTCACAGCCCCGTTCTAGTAAAGGACACGAGCACTTGAGAGAGAGGATTGTGTTCCTCACATGTGTATTCGGAATGTTTGTTCATAGCTTTCATACAAGTTGTAAAATTCTTCACGTTTCCTACAACACTCACAAAATTGTCTCCGTTAGTTGATATGCAAGCCTCTCTCATAATTCCTTTACAACGATTACATAACAGGAATGTACTCTCTCTTTCCGCTAAATTTTCTGTTAGAATATCTCTCCCATAACCTCGAAATTCTTCTCTGTCTGATTTATATCCTGTGGTCCCTGGGATCCCTCCCATATTTAGGGAATCTGTTCGGATTACGTGTGCTTCTCCCGAACCCTGTTTGCCTTTAACGTCTGAATCTCTGACTCTGACTCGACATAATTCTCTTCCTATCTCTGGTAGGAGTGGTTGTTCTAGGTCTATTAATAATTCCGGTGCCCCTCCAATAGACTTCTCAGCCATTTCATATTATTATATTAGCAGTTCATTTCTTATTATATATCATTTGAGTTTAACCTTAAATTTGTAACAAAATACTTTAGTGATGAAGATTGTACTGAGATATCGTAATGACTGGCATAATAATAATAATAATAATAATAATAATAATAATAATAATAATAATTGTGAATCATCTCCAAAAGACAAATCCGCCATTTCAAAATATCTAATCTATCAATGAACATATTCATTATTTAGAGTATCATGTTGAGTTTGTAATCAGACACTTAAGGCTGTGGATAAATTCATAAGGTTAAACGGCCCGTTACCCAGAGTCTATTCGGAAAGTACAATCAGTTCACTTGGCCGGAATCGTACGAGATTTTCTTCGCTCATAGTTGAGGAAATATGTAATTATTTCAAACAACAATAAAATTTGATAATATATAAAATTAGCAAACAAAATATTGTAAATATTATAACAAATATTGGATGGTATTTCCAGTAAACAACTTCATTTATTGTAAAATTACAAATATTTGAAGATCAATTCCTCCATCTCTGAGAAAGATTCCATTATTTGCAGGTATTTCAACTATTTTACAACTGTACTGCTTCTTAGTATAATCTTTATGCTTTACTTCAATCAATTTACTTCTGAATTCCCAGGTATCAGAAGGCTTGATATGACATAGCAAACGAATTGCAAATATTGCCCTGAAAGGCCATTCTAGTTTATTAGTTTGAGAGACTACCTGAGGTGGGAAATGCATACTTATTGAGACAGTATCTGAAAAGCCTACATTGAGTTTAAAACCAACAACTTCAAAAGGTTTATAAGATGGTGGTGAGTTCAAGAATAAAATACCTCGCAAGTTTTCAATTCTCCATGCTTCAATTGTGGTTTTAGTGACGGCACGTAGTGTTGTAATCCTTTCTCTATGTTTAGAATTCAAATCCTTTTGTTCATTTAATGTCTCTTTCTGTTTCGAAATCAAATCTTTTTGTTCCTCTATCTCCTTGCCCTGTTTCGATATCAATTCGTTTTGTTTATCATTAATTCCACCCTGTTCATTAATCATTTCGCACTGTTGCATAACAATCTCTTCCAAAGCACTGAGTTTTAATTCTGTGTGTTCAGTCCTCTTCTCCTCCAAATGTTGATTGAAAGTGTCCCGCAATGCCACTAAAATGTGAACTAGGATGTGGCACAGTGGCTTGTCGTGAGGACATGGCCCGACACCTAAAGGAGGAGTGTGTTGAAAAGATGATAGAGTGTCCGTTTATAAAGCACAAGTGTGAAGTACATGAGCACTTGAGTGAGAGGATTGTGTTCCTGACGTGTGTATTCAGGCTAGTATATTCATACAGGTCACGTGGCCTGAGTTTCCTACAACACTCACGAAATTGTTCCCCGTTAGATGATATGCAGGCCTCTCTCATAATTCCTTTACAACGATTACATAACAGGAATGTACTCTCTCTTTTGGATAAATTTTCTTTTAGGATATCTTGCCTATAACCTCGAAATTCTCCTCTGTCTGATTTATATCTGCATCCTAGGCTCCCTCCTATATTAAGGGAATCTGCTCGGATTACGTGTCCTTCTCCCGAACCCTGTTTGCTTAAGTGAACTATCCGGTTGTCGTTTGAAGATTGGGAACTAAACTTGTCAACTGCCCTTCCAATGTCAGAGTAGTGCCTAGGGCCTATTACGTCCGAATCTCTGACTCGACACAACTCCCTTCCTATCTGGGGTAGGAATAGTTGTTTTGCGTCTATTAATAATTCTGGATCATTTGATTCATTTTCAAAGGACTTCTCAGCCATTTCATAAAATTCATTATCAAATCATTTCTTGATTATAAATACTTGGGGTAACATTATATTTACTTTAGTGCCTAGCAATGCTGGATAAATCTAGTTGGATACCTGACCCTCATAGTCTATGGGGTATCATGTAATCGGTTTACTTGGTCAGAATAGAACGACTTAATGGCTCACATTTGGGCGAATACTTATTTAACACCTAATAAACATCCTAAAATAATTAGCGAATTATTATAGTAATACACATAAGAAATATTCACAAATTACAACAAATATTTTGATGGTATTTTCACTAAACAAATACGTTTATTGTAAAATTACAAATATCTCCAGATCAATCCCTCCATCTATCATATAGTACATATTAGTTGCATGTTCAGCATTTATTTGAGCAACAGGATCACTGATGTATCCAGATTTATTGCAATCTTTCTGCTTTATTTCAATTCTGCTTCTATATTCCAATGTGCCATTTGGATCGTTATGACAAATCAAACGAAATAGAAATTTTGCTTTGAAAGGCCAGTTTAGTTTGCCAGAAGCAAATTTGGACGTTTCCTGGTTTGGGAAATGAATATTTATAGAGGCATAACTCGATAAATTGAAATTGAATTTGAATCCAGCAACTTCATATAGTGGAGAAGTTAAAGAAAGGTTGGAGGATAAATTATTTCTTATATTTCCAATTTTCCATTTGAGTTTAGTGGTTTTGGTGATGGAACAAAGTGCTGTAAATCTGTTAGAAAATTTTCTAATCATTTCGCTCTGTTGCATAACAATCTCTTCCATAGCACTGAGTTTCAATTCTGTGTGTTCAGTCCTCTTCTCCTCCAAATGTTGATTGAGTTTCTTCCTCTTGATTAGTCCTACTTCACACTTGTACTTTATAAACGGACACTCTACCTTCTTCTCTACACATTCTTCCCCTATGTGTTTTGCCATTTTCTCGCGACTCACCGTTGTGCCACATCCTAATTCACAAGATAGTGGCATTTTTTTGCACTTTTTATTGTGGTTAGACATGTTACAAGCTTTGAAATCTATGTTACAATGCTCACAAGGTATCATACGTTGTACACACTTTTCCTTCATATGAATATTGAGTTCATCACGTGGTACTATTTTTCCATATCTTAGTTTGCATCTCCTTACCACACGACCACAATCTTTCTCTAGATGTTGTGCCATATCCTCACGATCCACGGTTGTGCCACATCCTTCTTTACATTTCAGTCGAACCTTTGGACATTTTGGTTGGTGTATTAACATATCACAAAATTCGAAATCTTTCTTGCAATCCTCACATGCTACTTTACGATATTCACACTTTTCCTTCATATGAATTTTCAGTTCCTCACGTGGTAACACTATTCCACAGTATAGTTTGCAATGCTCTATCACACGACCACAATCTTTCTCTAAATGATGTGGCATATCCTCGCGACACATCACTGTGCCACATTTTAGTTCACAATTTAGTAGCATTTTTGGGCACTCTTCCAAATGGTTACGCATGTCACAAACTTTGAAATCTCTCTTACAATGCTTACAAGGTATCATATGTTGTACACACTCATTATTCATATGCATCTCGAGCTCATCACGTGGTAACTCAATTCCACAACCTAGTTTGCAATGCTCTATCACACGACGACAATATTTCTCTAAGTGTTGTGCCATATCCTCACGACACATCGCTGTGTCACATCCCAGCTCACTTGTTAGTTGCATTTTGTCACACTGATTCATATGGTAACCCATATCACACACTTTGAAATATTGATCACAATACTCACAGGTAATTTCACGTTGTGCACAATGTTCTCTCATATGTATTTTGAGCTCATGACGTGGTAACACTATCTCACAGCCTAGTTCGCATTGTTCATAAACAAACTCACATATAGTGAGATGCTTCGCACATTTTCCCAGCTTTCCTATTCCTTCACAACCTCTGTCGTATAAAGGACACGAGCTTTTCAGTGAGTGGACTATTTTCCTCACTTGTTCGTTTGGCTCTGCTGGTTCCAGCAAATTCTTACAACATTTACAAAAATGCTCGCCGCTAGTAGCCGAAAAATATGCCTTTCTTAAGATTCCTTGGCAACGCTTACAAACCAATGCAGCCATATCTGTCTTTGAAATATTTTCAACCAAAAGATCTGTCCTATAACCACCCAAATTTCCATTTTGTCTTCTGACTCGACACAAAGATTTACCTATCTCGGGTTCGAGATATTCCACGGATTCAGTTGCCATTTCTTATAATACATTCATTGCTTGGTTATAAATCAATTCAATACATAAAGATTGTAATGAGATATCGTAATGACTGGCATAATAATAATAATAATTGTGAATCATCTCCAAAAGACAAATCCGCTATTTCAACATATCTAATCAATCAATGAATTAATAATTAGTTAGAGATAAGTGAGTATCACGTTGTGTTTGTAATCAGGCACTTAAGGCTGTGGATAAATTCACAGCATCAGAGGTTATCTGTTAATGCATACAAATATACAGAATTTGTAGAGTATTTATTAGCTACGGTTAATCAGCTCATCACTTAGACGTTATTATATTAGACCTCTGTTACTGTTAGTGAAAACATGATTCAGCTCCACTTCCTGCATCTGATATGGCAACCCACAAATATTGTCATAATTTCCCCATATAATCAATGTAATTCAGCTACAAGGTGTATTTTACTAGTATATACGTCTGATCTACATAAATACCTTCCAAGCTTAGAATCAATAATGTCAACAAATTCATCTACCCATGAAAATTGAGTTTATCTAACGGGAGATGATCGTTCCCACGATGAACACCTCTTTGAGTATTACTAGTTTGAGAATAATCTTATGTGTGTAGCCCGTCTATTATTGTGTTGATCAGTTTTTTTCCTGGACATTGTTTAAACAATGCCCCAAACTGTTGATATAGGTTTTATTGGTCTACAAAATGATAATTAGATTAGTTATTTTTGGGATAGTACCTTTTCGATGTTGTATGGCGTATTTTCATTCTAATTTGTGTTCATTCTCCAGGAACGATCATCGGGGTGATAGACAAACACTGAAAATGTATATAGCGATATAATCATATAAATATATGGGAATATAGTAGACTAGGAACTGAAGTATCTGGTTACTATTTTCATGAGATACCCTGGGCGAATAATTAACAATATACCAAGAAGTGTATTTTTGTAAGAAATGGCAGCTAAGCGTGTTGAAATTTATCAAGAACCAGATGAGAACGTGCCCGAAATAGCGAGGGAATTGTATTTAGTCAGAGCAGAGGGAGGAAAATCTCTAGGTTATAGAACAGATATTATAACTGAAAATATGTCAGAAAGAGTGCTTGCACTCCTGGTTTGTAAGCGTTGTCAATGAATTTTGTTCCTGTTGTACCAGAAAGGGGGAACAGAAACACCAAAATGCACATGTAAGTAAAACAGTCCTCTCACTCAAGTCTTCGTGTCCCTCGTATAATCGAGGTTGTGAATGGCTTGGAACACTAGGAGAATGTGAGAACCATCTCAATGTGTGCGGCTATGTTCATGAGAAATGCAAACTAGGATATGAAATAGGGTTACCACGTCATGAGCTCAATATTGATATGAAAGAAACGTGTTTGTATCGTAAAATACCCTGTGAGCATTGTAAGCATGATTTCAAAGTTTGTGATATCTCTTTGTCGTCGTGTGATAGAGCATTGCAAACTAGGATGTAGAATAGAGCTACCTCGTGATGAGCTCGGTATGCATGTGAATGATGAGTGCGTACGACGAATGATACCTTGTGAGTACTGTCACATAGATTTCAAAGCGTGTGAAATGTTTTACCACAATAAAAAGTGCAAAAAATGCCACTATCATGTGAACTAGGATGTGGCACAGTGGCTTATCGTGAGGACATAGCACGACACCTAGAGAAGGAGTGTGTAGAGAAGAAGGTAGAGTGTCCGTTTATAAAGTACAAGTGTGAAGTAGGACTAATCAAGAGGAAGGAACTCAATCAACATTTGGAGGAGAAGAGGACTGAACACACAGAATTGAAACTCAGTGCTATGGAAGAGATTGTTATGCAACAGAGCGAAATGATTACTAAACAGAACGGACAATTTAAAACGCTACTTTCCATCACCAATACCACTAAGTTAGAATGGAGAATTCAAAACGTGGTAAATTCTATGACAGATTACAATCACTCAACTTCCCAACAATTTCAAGTTGATAGGTTTAACTTTATTTTACAGCTAATTCATGGCTCAATATACATATATCAATTACCCGCGACAGGAATTATCTAAAGTCAAAGTCAAATTTATATTTCGTATTATTAGTCCTAGCAAGCCTGATGTCATTTGGGAATCTAAAAGTAATATAATAGAAATAAAGCAAAAGGTAGCGAAAGTTATGTTATTGCTACAATCCCTGCAAGAAAAGAATTCACCAGAGATATAGATCTTGAAATATTTGTAACTTTACTTTAAACATATTTATTACTATTTACCTGTTATTAATACATATGTATATTGCTGTTAGTTAATTACTTGGTATTCAATAATACAGTAGATAACAAGACTGTGAGCTAGTGTTACCACGTCATGTGCTCAAAATACATTTGAGATTTTATTATATTAACAAATATACATGTATACATACTTTGAGCAAATAGTCAATTATCTAGTAAACAGATTTGTATATTTATGATTACGAAATATTTCAAGATCATTCCCATCATCTCTGATAGATTCATCTCAGTACTTAGCCAATGTATACCACTAAATTAGAATGAAGAATTACGCCGAGGGAATATTTAGTTTTCACACAATGCACGGAACTCGGGGGATAGTTCAAGCTGTTAGAAGGTTCGCGTCTGGCGCCCTATACCATAACATTAAGGGGAAATGCTACAACTGAATTTTTGGCTTTATGCCCCGAAAGTTATGATCATCTTATTTAGAGAGTTCTCTATCGTATGAATACTTGGTAAAAATAGAGTTGTAACATATATAGTATAGGCACTAACGTGTGTATCTGGTTACTATTTCCATGTGATACCCCGAGGTATATTAAGTATAATGTATTTATGTTAAAAAAGTGAATCGAAAGTAAGAAATGGCAACTAAGCGTGTTGAAGGGAATACAAAACAACTCGTAGCTGAAATAGGGAGGGATTTGTGTCGAGTCCAAGGAAAGGTAGGAGAATACCGAGGTTATAGGAAGGATATTCTAACTGAAAAATTGACACACAGAGAGATTGCACTCTTGGTTTGTAAACGTTGTAAGGGAATTATGAGGAAGGCTTGCATATCAACTAGTGGGGAACAATTTTGTGAGTGTTGTAGGAATCATGAAGAAGTTGGCAACGTATACCCTAGGTATGAACAAATAAGTCCGAATATACACGTGAGGAACACTGTCAACTCACTCAAGTGCTCATGTCCCTTACAAAAGCGTGGTTGTGAATGGCTAGGAACTCTGGCAGAATGTGAGAACCATCTTCATTTGTGTAGTCATGTTCATGAGAAATGCAAACTAGGATGTGATATAGTGTTACCATGTCATGAGCTATCCATACATATAAGAGAAGAGTGTACATTTCGTGAAATATCTTGTGAGCATTGCAAGAAAGGTTTCAGAGTTTGTGACATGTCTAACCACCTCAAAAAATGCCCGAAAATACGAATGACATGTGAACAAAAATGTGGCACAGTGATGTGTCGCGAGGATATGGCACAACACCTAAAGAAAGATTGTGGTCGTGTGGTAGAGAAATGCAAACTAGGATGTGGAATAGAGCTACCACGTGATGAACTCGATATACATGTAAATACAATGTGTGTACAACGTAAAATACCATGTAGACATTGCCAGAAAGATTCCAAAGCTTGTGCTATGCCTAACCATCTAGAAGAGTGTCCCAAGATACGACTGACATGTGAACTAGAATGTGGCACAGTGGCTTATCGTGAGGACATGGCACAACACCTAGAGGAGGAGTGTGTTGAGAAGAAGGTAGAGTGTCCGTTTATAAAGTACAAGTGTGAAGTAGGACTAATCAAGAGGAAGAAACTCAATCAACATTTGAAGGAGAAGAGGACTGAACACACAGAATTGAAACTCAGTGCTATGGAAGAGATTATTATGCAACAGAGTAATGAAGTGAAACTACTTACTCACACAGTTCAAGTGTTAGAAACTGAAGCTGGAGATTTGAAGCGAACTTTATTTACAATCGCTAGAGCTGCTAAAGTAGAATGGCGAATAGACAGCATATGTTATAAATTGGGTTCCAATCATCCTACAGTTAAAAAACAATCTCAAATTGATGGATATAATTTTGAAATTCAGTTTTCTTGCGATGCTGATTCAATACAGATTTTATTCCTCCCTAAGGATGGATGGGGTTATTTTTCACTAAAATGGCCTTTCATAGCTGAATTCGTAGCTCGTCTGGTTTGTCATAGCAACCCAAAAGGCACAAAGGATTTTAAAGGTGAAATGATAGAGGTGAACAAAAAAGATTATCAGAGTTCTAAACTCAAAAGGGAAGTTGTTAGATTCCCCAAATCTGAAGTTAAGCCTGATTTTGTCAGAGATGACGAGATCGAACTCGAATTATTTGTATTTTGTAAATAATTTAGCACAAGTAACGATGTAGATTTTAGATTGATAATTATTATTGTACCAACAAACACTATTAGTACAGTGGCTCAGTTCTAAATGGTTGACATAGTATACATGTACTCGCTCACTATTAACACCTTAAGAGATTAAGACACCAAATTTGGCATGTGTACTCTTAGTGACATCTACTTGTACCTATATGAATATTTCACACCTTTAGACACCTGTATAATATTTCAAGATCATTCCCATCATCTCTGATAGATTCATCTCAGTACTTAGCTAATGTATACCACTAAATTAGAATGAAGAACTAAGCTGAAGGAATATTTAATTTTCACACAATGCACGGAACCCGGGGGATAGTTCAAACTGTTAGAAGGTTCGCGTTCGGCGCCCTATACCATAACATTAAGGGGAAATGCTACAACTGAATTTTTGGCTTTATGCCCCGAAAGTTATGTTAATCCTATTTTAGAGAGCTCTCTATCGTACGAATAATTGGTAAAAATAGAGTTGTAACATATATAGTATAGGCACTAACGTGTGTATCTGGTTACTATTTCCATGTGATACCCCGAGGTATATTAAGTATAATGTATTTATGTTAAAAAAAGTGAATTGAAAGTAAGAAATGGCAACTAAGCGTGTTGAAGGGAATACAAAACAACTCGTATCCGAAATAGGGAGGGATTTGTGTCGAGTCCAAGGAAAGGAAGGAGAATATCGAGGTTATAGGAAGGATATTCTAACTGAAAAATTGACGCACAGAGAGATTGCACTCCTTGTTTGTAAACGTTGTAAGGGAATACTAAGAGAGGCTTGCATATCAACTAGTGGGGAACAATTTTGTGAGTGTTGTAGGAATCATGAAGAATTATACATCTCGTATCGTAGCTATGAGCAAACCAGTCCTAATACACACGTGAGGGACACAGTCCTCTCTCTCAAATGCTCGTGTCCCTTACAAAAGCGTGGTTGTGAATGGCTAGGAACACTAGGAGAATGTGAGAACCATCTTGATGTGTGTAGACATGTTTATGAGAAATGCAAACTAGAATGTAAGATAGTGTTATCACGTCATGAGCTAAAAATACATGTCAGCGAGAAGTGTAATTTTCGTCAAATATCTTGTGAGCATTGCAAGAAAGATTTTAGAGTTTGTGACATGTCTAACCACCTCAAAAAATGCCCGAAAATACGAATGACATGTGAACAAAAATGTGGCACAGTGATGTGTCGCGAGGATATGGCACAACACCTAAAGAAAGATTGTGGTCGTGTGGTAGAGAAATGCAAACTAGGATGTGGAATAGAGCTACCACGTGATGAACTCGATATACATGTAAATACAATGTGTGTACAACGTAAAATACCATGTAAACATTGCCAGAAAGATTTCAAAGCTTGTGCTATGCCTAACCATCTAGAAGAGTGTCCCAAGATACGACTGACATGTGAACTAGAATGTGGCACAGTGGCTTATCGTGAGGACATGGCACAACACCTAGAGGAGGAGTGTGTAGAGAAGAAGGTAGAGTGTCCGTTTATAAAGTACAAGTGTGAAGTAGGACTAATCAAGAGGAAGAAACTCAATCAACATTTGAAGGAGAAGAGGACTGAACACACAGAATTGAAACTCAGTGCTATGGAAGAGATTGTTATGCAACAGAGCGAAATGATTAACAAGCAGAACGAAACTATTGAACGACAATTAGCTGCGCTATTTTCCATCACAAATTCCTCTAAATTAGAATGGAGAATTGAGAAGGTGGTTGATGGTAGATCCTCCAGCTATTACAATTATTTCTCTTACCGATTCCAAAATGGCCAGCAGCAGGAATTTCAAGTTGATGAGTTTAACTTCACCTTAAGGGTTTCAAAATATGGCTCAATAAGTATTCGTTACCCACGCCAGGAATTATATAAAGTCAAAGTCAAATTCATATTTCGTATATTTAGCCCTAGCGTCCCCAATGTCACGTGGGAATCTAAAAGTGGTATCATAGAAATAAAGCAGAAAGGTGGTAGCAGTGAAGATATTGCTGATATCCCTATCTTAAAAGAAGAATTTATAAGAGATGATGGGGTTGATCTTGAAATATTTGTAATTTTACTATAAGTTGTTATCTAGAAGTTTATTTACTTAAAGGATTTCTTACAAGATCTAGATTAAATCTCAATTGTTGTTTCTCTGTTTGTTTGTTTGTCCGTTGTCAAGGAATGGATTTACGGTATGCAATTTTGAAATTGTCGCACAACTATGTATTTCTCGTAATCTGTTATATTCGTCTAGAGAATATTGAAGGTGCTTGCTATGGGTACTTATTAATACACGTGTAATATAGTTTGTTCGTAATCTGGCAACACTCCGTGGCAGTTTCAAGTTTGTAGCTCTTACCAGTTCCTGAAAAATTGTGAATTATTCTTTTTGAAAAAGTGACAAGGTGTTGATGACGCAGCAAAATTAAAATACGTGAGATTTTTGAAATTTTTTGTAAATAATGTAAGACATAATTTTTCAAATGTTTACAAATTACAAATTTTTTGAAAAATCTCAACTTTTTCGAAATTCCCTATTCGAATACTCCACCATCATTGATATTGCAAATATAGCTTCACTTCAGTAGTTAGAATATATCTGTGAATGGCAGTAGCAAAAATATCATTTAAAAACGAGATAATCTCAGAAATCCAAGAAGATAATCCTGAAATTCTAAACATGCTAGAGAAAAGGGTGTTAGAATTGTGTCACGAGAATCTCAAGGGAATCACAGAGCGACACATACGAGAGGATCAACCAGATCTGGCCCCTACCATCCGAATGAAAGTCATAAATAAACTACTAGCGAATGGGAAACTAGAACTTTGTAAACAAGGGTCAACTTTGGTATACAGGTAAAGCTGTCTTGTTAGTTGTTACTCAATTGTTATTTATCATAAGATTAATCATATTTTCACACCTTTTTAACAGTTTGTCGGGTTGGAGTTTATTATTTACTTGTTAAAACAGATTAAAAGAAATAATAAACTTGAATGCGGAACTAAATACAGAGCTCCGTTCACTAGATGTCGAACAGATGTTAGTATATAAGACTTTAGAATCTGTTAAAGGTAAAGGGATGGTTAGTATAGATGTAAGAAGGAAAACGAGTCTGCCACAAGTACAGGTAAGAACCTCGATTATCTAGACTTGTCCCTCTGGTCTCGCCGGTCCTATCCTGCTATGTATAAGGACCTAGATTATACGGACGCTTTTGACAGGTCCCGACGAGGTTGAGCTGTACACGGAGATTAAAAAGGGAGAGCTATCGTGTTGAAATTTGGCATTTATCACTGTTTGGCCACATTATTTCTAGATATCTAGTCATGCCATTTCTACACCTTTTCAGCTGGTGTCAGAGAGTCCAATAATTGGTCCAATCGGACATCGCCCCCCAGGTTTTGCCGCCTACTTCGTCGAATACAGTCACAAACCGTCAAAGTAACATATATCCTATTGGGCATATCGAAGTAATTATCACGGTCCCTTGAGCTCAGATATAACAGGAGTTGATTGTATTTATATTTAGGTTACAAAGATTCTAAAATATTTAGAGAAACAGGGATTAGCACAATCGATAAAACTCCCTGACGTCACAGGGGTCCGATCCAAGGTCTACCTACTTTCAAATTTCGACCCTGATCCATCTCTCATTAATCGGGAAAAGCCATTAACCATGGATGAGCTAGACGTGTTATTCCTACATATGCATAAACTGTTACTTGGACAGCTCAAAGACAATACACATAAATATTTCTCAAGTGAAGATATTTTAGCTATGAAAGCCGCACACATTCCATTGTCCTTTCGCGTTACCAAGGGAAGGCTTGATTTAGTATTACAAGCTTTACATGATGAAGGCAAACTTGAATTGGATATATTAGTTATTCCTCTTGACAACGGGAGTGTAACAGAGATATTTAAGTATCGAGCTAAGGAAATTAAATTGACAAAGCAGTTACCAGCTGGTATTACTTTCACACCTTGTGTTATGTGTTCGCTAATTGATAGGTGTCAAGATGTAGGTAATATTTCTCCTAATAGTTGTCTGTATTTAAAAGATTGGTTGAAGTTTTAAATATATTTTATACTTTATTTTATGAGGCCATTTTTTACATTCCATTTAACCCAACGGTTGCCAACTTTTTACTGAGAGTTTAGAAATATCACAAATATTTGAGTGATTTGATGAAGTTTTATTAGACACTCTATTGCCGAGTTTCAAGTTTGTAGCTCTTACCAGTTCCTCAATATACGAATTTGATTACAATGTGTATACCGGTTATAAGAACACCCTTTGGAGCTGCAATACATGTTCTTATAACCGGTATAAATATACAGGAATTGAAGAGAACGGGTTTCCCGAGGATGCTGCTTATATTCGGCATGTTCTTAGAATCTTATTCATAATTAGATATATTATGTCAGCCAGTCGAGGTAAAATTGGACAATCAGATTCATTTTCCAAGAAACAGATCCTTGATCTTAATAACCATCTATCCCCGACAGATAGACGATCATTCTTTAGTCCACCCGAGTATGGACGTCTCCCACTGTTATTACGCGTTAGGAATGTAGAGTTAGATAGAGGGGCAAGTAGTGATGCTAAATGGGGGTTCTCACTCAGAAATATACAGGTAAACAAACAAACAAACAAACAAACAAACAAACAGACAAACAAACTATCTATTCCTAGGCTCAATACAGTGACGGGGACACTATCCTGATATCAGTACTTAAGAAAGTAACAAGAGGAAGTATTTCACAGATCGCAGGTCTCACTGAAGGAGATCAGATCCTATCACTAGATGACGAATCAGTACACACATTATCTCACCAAAAAATATTAACAATCCTCCAAGACAAACAAAGAGTTAAGATAACATATCTCCCCGCAAAATTCAGGATGTGTACATCCGTACGTGTCACAAGTTCGAATTTACACTCACTTACGTATCTCTGGAGTTTAAAACGTTTCCTTCACACCCTGGAGATCGTAAACGTCAATTTATCTCTACCCAAAATGCAGTTAGAAATCGGAGTTCTAAGCGGCCTAAAGTCTTTAGTTATTTCCAAATGCCAATTGGCGAATCTTTCGAAATTATTCGATTTGATGAAGCTCTCAAAATTGGAGTCTCTTAATTTGACTTATAATAAATTGACAGAGACCGCTATAGATACCGGTACATATTTTGCATTCCTTTACTCCGTTACTAGACTGTATCTAGGCTCAAATATGTTAACAGCTATTCCTGAGTGTATATTCAAATTAACACGTTTGGAGGTGTTATCGCTTGTTAATAATAAAATCACACATTTACCGACCGCCATTTCGAAGTTGATTAATCTACAGTTGTTATGTCTGGATAATAATCTCTTGAAATCCATTGACACGGATTTATCCACACTGCCAAATTTGACATGTTTATCCATCGCGAATAATGACATCGACTTCGCCTCTCAAACAATCCGGCAGGAAGAGTTCCAAGCTATTTGTATACAAGGTAATCCTTATGAAGAATATCAACATACTTTGATGGCATCTCGGTTGCCAAGGTTGTCAGATGCCAAGAGGGATAGCTCAAATTTGAGTCAACCACAAATTACCAAATTATAAATTTTTTGATTTGTAAATATTTTTGTGTGGATTTGTGATATTTTATTTCTATGATTTCTGTTCATTTTTGGAGCTACGGAAGAGTAACAGGTCCTTTAACGTAACACCAGGGGTCAAGAATATCTGTCTATCGATTGTGTACCCACTGACTTGACCCACAGGTACCTCCACAAACTGGTGTCAGGGACTCCGAAAAATGCTTCACCGTTTGTGGAGTTTGCACTCTATAAGGACTATTAATACACAAACTTGTAGATTCGACCTCTGTACTCTCCCCCGGCATATTTATGACCTCCCCCCAGAGCAGAGGCCAAAACGTTTAACAACGCAATCTTATTGGTCAAAATATTATGTCTATCTCTATATTAATCTACATTCCTCACTGGCTTCTATGGCAACAAGGAAAGGAATGTTCAATACTTTAATTAAAGTTCATAATTAGAATTGATAGAAACCATCGCAATATTTCTCATAGACTTTCATAACTATTTTCTATATAAGAAGCCAGTATATTTCATAAAATAGGTAAATGTTGTAGCCAGTTTTTTGATGCGATTTATTGTCCAATTCTATCCTCGAATATTTGCACCCTTGTCTACTCGCCCCCTCCCTCAGGGGTGGCCACTTATCTTAGAGGCAACTATGACAACTGGGTAATACATTTGCATATGGGAACATGGTGTGTGAGTATTTACACGGCCCCTACTGGTGTCTAAGGGTCCAAAATCCTCCCTCACAGTAAATGGGTATTTGTTTACTTTGTAACATATTTTCATAAACAAAAGTTAACACAATTTATAGTAGCAATGCTATAGATGCATAGATTTATCATAACCTTATCCTAGCTTGTACTTCCTGGTTTATTGTTTGTTGATGTTATTGACGTCAATGATATAATAAATAGTCTCATAGCTGGTGATTGTTGTTGATTTTTGTTATTTACTGTGTCAGTTATATTTGAATGAGGTACTTGCCTTGTTTGTTTGTTTGTGTAATGACCGTTTCAGACGTTACGTAACGCAAAATTGCCTGAATGCTGAGACCCTCTCATTGTATCAAGCTTTTCCAATTTACTAATACAGAATTGGGCTGTCATACTCCCCATACCATCCTCGTCCCTCTACTTGTAGCGTTACGTAATGTTTGAACTCTTTATTTATTTAGCGTTTATTTGTTTGTTTGTTTGTTTGTTTGTTTGTTTGTTTGTTGTTTGTTTATTGTTTGTTTGCTGTTTGTTTATTGTTGTCGATTTATCAGTTTAAGCTATACCTGTGTTATAATTCTTGTCTTCGATATAAATAATTTTGTTATTTACTGCTATTTATTCTGCGTTGCTAATTAGTTGTGTAATACACATTCCAATACCAGAGCGTGGTTGCCATGGGTAAGCTATCGCTCAAAATCACCATTGCTCGTAGCAGCAAGGTCACTAAACAAGAATTCGACACACAAATGACAGTATTTGATGTGTGCCGACAAATCCGAGAAAAAGTCCCAGATTCAGTCGAACCTGGCGATAGCGTGAATGACTACGGTCTGTTGAAGTTAGACGATCTTGACCCCCGGTTCGGGACCTGGCTGGAATCCGCACGGGCCCTAGAATTCTATCAGTTAGAGAACAATGCCGTTCTCGATTATCGTACGAAGAAAAGGCCGTTACGCGTGGAGACATTAGACATGACTATTCGTACTATTATTGTTGATGACAGTTTGAATGTTAAGGATCTGGTAAAGACAGTATGCGCCAGATATGGATTGAATAATCCTGAGGAGTTCTCATTTATTGTCAAGGTAAGTTTGTTTATTTACTTGTTTGTTTGTTGTTTATTATTTTATTCAGCTTATTGTATAATAGTTTAGTTCCCATCGCTCATATATTCGTCAATTCTTTCCTTAAATTCCAGAATCTCACCCCAACAATTTTCCCCGGCCCCCAACCTCGTAGCCCTCTCACAAATGGTGAGATTATGTGAACCCCGCTGAGATCATAAATAGATAGAAACACTTGTTTATGTATATTTTCTCTCAAACTTTTACAGAAAAATTATAATTTTAGGATGAAGAAGGTAAATTCACGAAAGAACGTCCTTCAATGAGAAACGCTAAGAAAATGGCACAAATGAAACAGAAACTACACACAGACGATGAACTCAAATGGCTGAGCTCTGACAAGAGTTTAAGAGACCAGGGAGTCGATGAGAAGGAAGTTGTAGTTTTGAGGAAACGATATTATTTCACTGACAAAAATGTTGATGGAAATGACCCAGTTCAGCTAGGCTTGCTATATGTACAGAGTCAGAAGGATATTGTAGAAGGAACACATCCGTGTACTAAGGATGAAGCAGTCAAATTTGCTGCGCTACAACTGCAGGTAATTGGAATTTTTTTATATAAATCAGAGCTAAGTGTATACTGTGTCTCTCGTTAATGTATTTAACACAGAAAGTTCGCTATGCCTGTTAATACGAACTCTGAGCGAAGGTCCGTTGGTGTTCATATTAACGAGGTTCCACTGTCCCTGCTTTTACTCCGCTTGTATCGAGATGAAACCGGGTGTACCAGGTGGTGGGAACAGCTGATTTACTCTATATTATGTTATCTAGATTATGAGTGGTGACTATGACGAAGAGAAGCACAAACCAGCTTACTTAATCCGTAACCTCCCCTTCATACTCCCCAAAGAATACGCTAAAGCAAGGACAATAGAGAGACTAATAGCTCAGGAATGGAAGCACTATTACGGACTAAAGGAAATGGATGCTAAATTTAGATTCATACAGCTGTGTAGGGCGCTTAAAACTTATGGTGTCACATTCTTTCTTGTTAAAGAGAAGATGAAGGCTAGGAATAGATTAGTACCGAGATTGTTGGGTAAGTGGCACTGTAACAAACTGGTAAACAAGCTAGCGAAAATTTACATAATCTAATAACAAACAAACAAACAAACAAACATTCTCCTCTATAGGAATAACAAGAGATAGCATAATGCGAGTTGACGAGATAACTAAAGATGTAATGACAACTTGGCCTCTGACTACTGTAAAAAGATGGGCGGCATCTCCGAACTCATTCACACTAGATTTTGGGGAATATCATGATTCATTTTACTCCGTACAGACCTCAGAGGGAGAGACGATTTCCCAGCTGATCGCCGGGTATATTGATATCATTCTTAAAAAGAAGAAAGCTTCAGAGAAGTTTATACATGACGTAGATGATGAAGTTACAATGATTGAGGATAATATTGCTCCAAGGCTGGCTACACAGATGCAGTTAGTTGATCAGGTTAGTTACCCTCTCCTTATCGCCTCACCGGACCATGGATTATACAGTGGAACCCGCATTAATAATCCACAAGACAATGTGACTTCACGACTATTTGATATTTCTAAATATTATACATAATTTCACACCTAGTCGAGGCAACACGTAGATCAGAGGAACCTGGCAGGAGATGGAGTTGCTGGATTCTCTAGGACAGGAGGGGACCCTTCTCGGGGTCATATGGATGGTCCCCAACACCTTCAGACGAGTAGGGTCCCAGGTTATGGACATATGGCCCCCTGGGGTGCTGATCCAGGAGCTCTCACTCAAGCACAACAGGCCCTCATTGCTAATATTGATAAAGCTATGGACAAACTGGTCCAGGTTTGTTTGTTTGGTTGGTTCTTTGCTGAGCCTACTTAACTTCTATTTATACTTTTCAGGTTAACGCTAGTCTGAACACAGCCAGTGAACTTCCAGCTTTGGGAAGAGATTCCGCTTCTATTATTTGGAAGCAGAACACTATGGATGTTTCTAAACAGAATGTGAATTCACAGTTAGCAGCAATGCTAGGTAATCATCAATACTGTGTTACCTAAAAATGTGGAGTTCACTTCCCTTTCCATGATCCATGGTCCGAATTGTGATCTTTATGGAGGTTGTTGGGAATTTAATTCAATTACTTTCTAGCTGCTACATCATCTGTACTTACAATGACACGTGAGGTATCAGAGGTAGACTACACAGCTGTTGGATCAGCTGTTACTACAATAACAAGCAATCTTACAGAGCTCAGTAAGAGCGGGAGGATGATAGCAGCCCTCTTGGCCTATGAGGGACAAGATGGCTCTAACCTACTGAAGGCTGCACAGGATTTATCTAGTGCTACTGGGAAATTCCTCCAACAGGTGATGCCCCGGTTCGAACCCCACCGAGGGTGTTACGTTTTATTTGACGGTTCTGTTCCTGGTCAATTTTTTTATTCCTCAAAATTTCAGTTTTTGAGTCGTTCCAGATATTTCTGAATTCTACTTAATTTATCAAAATATACAAACTGATGGAATTAATAACATCATCACACCTTCTTAGGCACGTCCTCCTTTCACAGGACACCACAAACCTCTTCTAGACACCGCAGGTGATGTCGGGAACCGAGGGGGCAATCTCCTTAAACACGTAGGAGAGAGTGAAGTGGACCCCAATACACAAGAACGGATAATAGCCCTTGCTAAACATGTGGGGACAGCAACTACAGAATTGATTGGGCAGGCAAAGAACGTGGCTACTAAGTGTGATGATCCCAGTCTAACAGCTGATGTAGTTCAGGGAGCTAAAGATACTGCTAGTGCTACACAACAGCTGGTTACTTGTACTAAGGTGTTGGTACCTTGTATTGATAGTCCTCTATGTCAGGTTAGTTGTACGTACACAAACAAGTAAACAACCAACAATTTATATGCATATACAATCACCTAGGAACAACTAATAGAAGCCTGCAAGGCAGTAGCCTATTGTGTAGATAAGCTAGTAGAATTAGCTCAGAAGGGGTGTACTCAAGATGAAGCAGCCCTCGGGTCTCTAGGAAAATCCGCTGGCAATGTTAGCACCGCTCTCAAAGAGCTGATAGACTATATCAGTCATGGTATGGGACAAGGGGGTGGACAATATGATGAGGTCTGTGAGGCGATACTAGCAGCACATGATAACTTCTTCTCTTCCGTTCCTAACGCTGGACAAATGGTTAAACAAGCACAAGGACTAGCTCAAGCTACTAGCGAACTCATTAAAGCTCTGCAGGTGTGTTATAGCTCTACAGGTTTCCTCTGGTGAAAATACTAAGAATTGTCAGCACACGAGTATCTATAAATTACTCATATTACCACACCTTCCATGTTTGTATTATTATTTCCATGTAGACGGATGCGTCTAAACAGAGCGATGCATCAGCTAGTCAAAGACTTCTAGACGCAGCAAAACAGCTGGCAGCAGCTACTGCTAAAATGGTATCCGCTGGGAGTGAGTCCGCTCGGAACCTGAAGGACCCCAATGCTCAAGAAGCTTTGAAGAAGGCTGCTGAGGATCTGAGGAGTATCACTACTTCAGTAGCCTCACAGGTATAATTGTTCATCATATGATTAATCATATATCACACCTTTGGGAAACAATTCAAAATGTTGCTAAAGATTTCGTAGATATGGAGTCAATAATATATGACTATATTCACACCTTTAGGCAATCAAAAGGAAGGTTATTCGTAAACTAGAAGTAGCAGCTAAACAAACAGCTGCTGTATGTACACAATGTATAGCAGCTGCCCAGGGAGCTGAAGCAACCAATAGGAATTCAGCTAGTCAGCAACAGCTGATTGCTAATTGTAAAGTTGTAGCTGATAATATTGCAAGATTAGTGCAGGCTGTTAAGACTACTATGTCTAATCCTGATAGTCCCTCTGCTCAACTTGGTGAGTGACAAACAAACAAACAAACAAACAAACATATAACCTTCCTATTTACAATCAACAGGTCTAATAAATGCTAGTCAATCTATGTTACAACCAGCTGGTAAGATGATATCCACCTCCAAAGCAGCTGTCCCTACTATCGGGGATCAAGCAGCCGCTATGCAGCTGGGTAACTTCGCAAAAGCCACGGCTTCTGCTATACACGAGCTGAGGACGGCTGTAGGGAGAGCTGCTGAGGTTTGTGGTTCTCTTGAAATAGATTCTGCACTGGATGTTATCAGAGGATTGGGAAAGGTGAGTGATTTTGTTGTGTATCGTATGATATATGGGTCCAATTTTCTTGGACTATGGGTGCACTATGGAGTGTAGTTATGCACCTGGGGTTTCACACATTTGTGCGATTTTCATTAGTGTTGTTATTGTATTAATCATATTTTCAAACTTCTTGTGTATTTTATTCCAAAATTTCTAGAATGGTTTATTTCGACTGTTCATTCATTTGTTCATTTATTCATTTGTGTATTTATTTGTTTACTTGTTTACTTGTTTATTTATTAGGATCTAGTTGAAGCACAGAAAATTGCAGCAGCTGGCAAACTCCTCCCGTTGCCAGGGGAATCAGCAAAGGAATGTGCTGAGGAACTAGGATCCACATCTAAAACAGTTGGTGCTAGCATGGCCCAACTCTTAACTGCAGCAAATCAGGGCAACGAATCATATACAGGAATAGCAGCTAGAGATACGGCTAATGCTCTGAGGGTGCTTGCCTCCTCTGTCAGGGGGGTGGCCGCCGGAGATCAGGACAAACAACACCAAGATGAACTTCTGTCAGCTGCGAAGAAGGTTATGGACCAAAGCGTTTTACTCATCGGTGAGTTTCGGAACGTCGAATAGTGTTACACTAGGCAGATGGGAAACGAACTTGTATTATATTGTCAACTCCCCGTCACATCTAACACGGATATATTCAAATGCCAGCTGTTATCGAAGCGTGAAATTGTACAAATATGGTCACAAACCGTCGAAGTAGCATATATTTAATCTGTTTTATCAAACTGATTATCACGGTCTCTTGAGCTTAGATATAACAGGAGTTGACTGTACGTACACACACACATTTGTTATATTGTTAACTTACTTTTAGCTGAGGCTAAAGCAGCAGTAGACAATCCAAACTTGCCGAATAAACAAACTCGACTAGCACAAGCAGCTCGCGGTGTGTCACAATCCCTCAACCAAGTTGTCTCCTGTCTACCAGGCCCCAAACACGTGGACCAAGCCCTCAAGGACATCGCTAGGGCCAGTCAGCAGATCGATCCTAAAAGTTCGATATTCGGACAGAAGCCCGATCAGTCTTACCAGGCTCTACAGAATAATCTGAGCCAAGCTGCTGCTAATTTGAATGCAGCTGCTTCCCAGCTCGTTGGATCTAAAGGTAAGAACATTGTCGAATTATCTCCTCTCCTTGAGGGAGATGGGGTGAAAATGTCCACTACCTCCCTAAATATTATTGTTGTTTGTTGTTTACAAACTCTAATTGTTTGTGTACTTCATTTAGGTTCATCAGAGGAACTAGCAGCATCTGCTACTCTAATAAGCAAGAGGTATGAAGAGCTACTGATAGCAGGATTACAGCTAGCTAGCTGTAGTTCTGATGCAGAGAGTCAACAAGAGATGTTAGGCTATCTCAAGACAATATCTATATCAAGGTTCAGTCAACTCCTGTTCTACCGAAATACCCGCTTATGTCGACTGTAATTATTCTTGATATTTCTATTTTAGTACAAAACTATTGCTAGCCGCTAAAGCTTTAGCAGCAGATCCTAACGCACCCAATGCTAAACACATGCTAGCAGCAGCAGCTAGACTGGTGACAGACAGTATAAATACTCTTATTAATGTTTGTACAAGCTCTGCTCCTGGTCAGAAGGAGTGTGATACTGCTCTGAGGAATATACAGATGGTTGCATCAGTATTGGATGATCCTAAGGTGTGTATTGGTGTCGGTAACACCTTGTAATTGTCACATAACACCTTCCAAGAGGAAGGGGTAGGAATTACAGGGGTTTATGGTACAGGTACTTTCCTTCCTGGGATGGATTTGACCTCTGAACACTCCCCTGGGGATATTGAAAGGTGTCAAATACTCAGGCTAGGACAATGTTTACTGTTCTGAGTATAGTACTATCTTCTGTTCCCACCTTTAGAGATTAAGACACTAAATTTGGCATGTGCACACGTATTGACCTCTAGTGTACACCTGACATTTAAAATTTTTCTCATGTGTATATTTTCACGCCTTTCATTTTAGGATAATAAGATCGTAGGTTTTTGGCAATTAAGCATATGTACATTCAATTGGTTCTGGTAGGGTGTATGGATTTGTATTTGCATTGTAATGTCCTCTCTGTTTTCAGGAGCGGTCTCAGGAATTTCCCCCCTCGCATCACCACTAACTGTATTTACCCTAATAATGTCAGCATATGCTGTATTTTGAGATATTTCTTAATGTATGTATTCATTAGGAACCTGTTAATGAGGCCAGCTTTTTCGATTGTCTTGAGACAGTAATAGACAAGAGTAATATTCTAAACGAATCCGTTACTGGTATATCAACAAGTACTAGAGAAGGGAATCATGATAAATTCTGTGAGAGCATTAGGAACTTATCCTCTAGCGTGATAACTATAACTGAATTCTCCGGACACGCGGCTTATCTCGTCGGTGTATCCGATCCGCGATCCGATCTTGCAATCCCAGGGCTCGTGGACCAAGGACAGTTCGCCAGGGCACAGCACTCAATCTCCCTCGCGTGTCAGACGCTTCTTAACCCGGCCTGTAGCCAGCAACAGGTCCTTGCTAGTGCCACTACTATAGCTAAACACACAAGTCATCTGTGTACAGTTTGTAAGAGTGCTTCAAGTAAAACTATCAATCCTGTTGCAAAGAAACACTTTATGAATAGTGCTAAAGATGTAAGTAATAATTATCGCAGCGCCTTAAGCTTCGATATAACGGGAGCTAACTGTAATTACATCTTATATATTTATCTATACATTTTCTCGTGCGATTTGACGCAAAAACTATTCCGCCTGTTCGTACATTTATACTGTGCATATAGGTCGCTAACTCAACTGGTAATCTTGTTAAGAAGATCAAAGAGTTAAGCTCTAACTTAACTCCAGAAAAAAGAGAAGCATGTTCCGAGAGTACTAAGCCTCTTCTTGAGGCTGTAGAGGCTCTTACTACCTTTGCATCTTCAGTGGAGTTTGCTAGTGTCCCTGCAAGAATCAGTCCACAGGTTTGTACCGTATTCACTCGAATATTTCCCCAGTGGGAGTTATTCTTCGCAAATATGGATATATAGTCCTGAATCTGTCAAATGGCTCTGAAAGCGAACACGAATTAATCATGAGGGGTCTTCACTCGTTACTCACTGTCGAAAGGGTGGTCGTGGTTCCCATGTGACCACCCCTGGTGTCTTACGAAAATATTTATGTTTACTCCTCTAATTAGGCTCATGACGCCATGGTACCAATTCTCTTGTCAGGTCGGAATATGGTTTCTAATTCCACAAGCTTAATTGGAACCTCTAAAACATTGGTGTTACATCCAGATGATCAGAATTTGTGGCAGTTATTAGCTCAACATTCTAAATCTCTGACAGATTCTATTAGGAATCTTGTTAATGCTATTCGTAACAACTCACCTGGTCAAAAGGAATGTCAAAAAGCTTCAGGTATGCACCAAAACTATTCGACCATTCTTGGAGAATTAAGATTCTAATCGGGTTATTCGATGTCCTGAGAAATCTATTGCGCCTATTGACAGGAAATACTTGTAGTATTTTTAAAGTTAAACCAATCAGATTGGAGGGTTTTAACAAACACATTTCATAAATCTCTCTTTACCATTTAGGGATTTTGAATAGAACCATTGGGGACATAGATCGAGCCACATTGGAGGGTATGCAGCAAAACCTGCCTCCTAGACAGGAGCATTCTCTCGCTGGATTCAGAGATCAGCTGTTGAACACTATCGAACAGATCTCTGAGCTAATTCTCCCTGTCACAGTAGCTGCTAAAGGAGAAGCCGAGAACCTTGGACACTCAGTTACAAATCTTGTAAGTTGGTTATTGAACCATTTTTAGTGGACCGGGGACACTTTTCGGATCGTTTTGTGGCAATTAAGTGGAATCTATCGTGCTATAAAGGTGTCACATTTGGGTTCCACGGGTCTGCCTGATCCTTGAACCGCTCCTGTCCATATATTCATAATTGTCACACCTTTTAGACAAGTCATTTTACAAGTTTCGCGAACTTTTCAATCGGTATGGCATCGCGTGTCAGTTCATCAACAGACCAACAATCGATCCTTGAACAATCAAAAACTCTAACAGAGGCCGCACTGCAACTAGTAATGGCTGCCAAAGAATCTGGGGGTAACAAATCAGCCAAAGACACATGCGCGGAGCTAGATCAGTCAGCTGACTCGATGTCACAAGCTATAACCGAATTAACACTCACAATACAAAGACCATCTGATCCATATTACAACGCTTCTGAAAACATGTTCAAAGCAGTAGAAAAATTGGACGAGGCTATACCAGGAGAATTGGAGGATGAAGATTATATTAAGTGTCAAGATGGTATATTCCAAGGTGCCAAAGTGGTTGCTAAGCTGGCACAAGAGAGTTTAGGTAATGTCCAAACTTTGCTTTAACACTTTTTCATATATTTTGAGAAAATATATTTTATTGTCCAGTTTAACCTTCACAAACTGGGGATTTGGCAGAAACTGTGTAGCATTAGCACGCCGTTTGTGTTAGTTACACGTTCTGAACCATTTTCACATACCATATGTATTCTATTGTAGGGAAGACAGGTGGGGATCAGGGTGAGATGATCAAGATTGTAACCCAATTATCAGAGACGTACACGAACATGTCTAACAATGCTCGCAAAGCAGTCAAGCTAGCAGAAACAGAAGAAGTATCTCTACGCATTAAACGATCAGTAGCTAAGCTGGGTAGTGAATGTATAGACTTTGTTAAGCACGCCAGTATCTATTCTAATCTGCCTAACGACCCTCAAGCTAGGAAATCTCATACTAATAGTGTGAGGGGAGTTATTGAGAAGGTTAGTAAACAACTAATAAACAAACTAACAAACAACTTGACCTTCTAACACGCACTGGTGTGTCGTTATACAAAGTATGAAATAATACACACCAACATATCTCCAGGTAAACTTGGTAATGACAGCACTCCAAGCAGGCTCCAAAGGAACACAGGCCTGTATCAATGCTATATCAGTAATCCAAGGAGTAGTTGGAGATCTTGAGACTACTGTTATGTTCGCTAATGCGAAGACACTGAATCCCGAAAGCAAAGAGTCTTTCGGTAAGCATAAAGAAGGACTTTTAGGGAGTTGTCAGAAGTTGGTGGAAGAAACGAAGCGACTCGTTTCATCTGTACAGGCTACACAGGTTTGTTGCATAGTTCACACTTTTGTTTACACATTTTCACACCTATTATTTGTATACGAAACCCCGATAATATGTGAAGTCCATAGTTTCAGTTCTGGAAAGGATAAACAGATAATATTTTTCTTGGGGTTTCGTAAAATTTGTTGTTATTGTTGTTTTGATAGTTACTTAATGTTATTTTATTTTCTTTGAAAATATTTGACTGTTATTATCCTAATTACGTAATTCTAGCATAACTTTTCGCAACAAATATGACTTCAGTTCAATCGACATTTTGTAGCACAGTAGACTCTGCTGACTATGGTCACATTGGGACCAGGCCAATTTGATCCGATTTCTGGACAAGTGACCCGATTAACCGGTCGCTCTATTAAGCGTTGTCTACTGGGTATGAATTTAGGTGAGAATTTCATACATTTTCCCATAACTCTCTAGGATGAGCTATCAAAAACTGCCCTCAAATGTGAGACACACGTCCAACAACTCGCGGACTATTCCAAGCTAGCCGCTTCGGCTTTGACAGAAGACGATCCAGAAGCCCAGATCCTTCTACTGAACGCGGTTAAGGATGTAGCTATAGCTATGGGAACTTTACTAGAGGCTACGAAAAATGCTAGCGGGAAGAGTAGGACAGATGCACAGATGTTGAAGTTAAAGGTAAATTTAATGTATTCGAATTTGTTCTTGGATAAATACCAATTTGTGTTCTAATATCCACCTGACACCTTTTGCCATCAGCTGGATAATTTGGGGCACACAGGCAACCGGAAGTTGCTGAAGGAACCTTACGATGTAGTTGCCCCCACTTTCAGATTGTTTTGTATGATTTATCATTGATTGAGCGTCGGAAATGTAACTCACAATTTCTCTTAAAAGACCCTCTACCCATTCTGTTATACTTTATCTGTATTAGGATGCAGCTAAGAGTATGGTAACTAGTGTAACCTCACTAATGAAGACTATAACTAGCGTAGAAGACGAAGCAGGACGAAGTCAGAGAGCATTAGAGACAGCTATTGAGGCTATTGCCCAATCTCTAGGGGAATATGAATCCAAAGCACAGCCAACTAAGAGAGGATCACCTGAGGAAATGTTGAATTGTTCTAAAGAGCTTACTAAGGCTACTGCTAGAACTGCTAGAGCTGTATTACCAGGTTAGTAAACATGTAAACAAACAAAATGATTAACAGGAAAACAAATAAACTAACAAACATACAAACAAATATACATGCATACAAACAAACAAGCAAGTAAACAAACACACAATCAACCAAACAATCAAAAAAACAAGTAAACAAACAAACAAACAAACAAAAACATAAGATGAACTCACATATATTTCAAGGATCTCAGAAGCAAGAAGAATTGACAGCAGCAGCTAATGACGGAAGGAATGCAGTTACAAGCTTATTACCAATTGTAAAATCAGTAGCTCATGGTGTTGATAACCCAGAACTGAGGGCAAGGTGTCAAACTAGTGGCAGAGAGGCTGCAATTCATTATACAGCTCTTCTAGAGTTTGTAAAGAGTGGGACTGGAAGGAAAGATAGTCAGGCCCAATTGAGGAATTTATCACATGACGTAGCGCATAGTATTGCCGAAATAGTACAGGTATGCATTCCTTATGCCTATCTAGTAACTAGGGAATTGATTAACACCCCGTGTAGGTAGCAGAGGCCATCAAGGAACATCTTGGATACGCGCACCCAGACAATCCAGCTGTTATGGCGGAGAGAGAGCTGCTGTTAGCTGCTGCTGCTATTGATATGGCAGCTAAAAAATTGGCAGAAGCTCGACCAATTTCTCGTGATCTCCCAGAGTTGAGTGGCGAGATGAAGTTTGAGGAGGCGATCTTACACGCTGCGAAGGCGATAGCTCGTGCTACACGTGCGCTCGTGCAAGCAGCCACGGACGCACAGCATGAGTTAGTTAAACAAGGACGGATGAAATCGGGTGTAGTAGATGAGAATAGTATTTGGTCAGAGGGCCTCGTGGGTGCTGCCAAACAGGTCGCTCGTTCGACCTCGGAGCTTTGTGAAGCAGCCAATGCGTGTGTTACAAGTACAGTGCCAGAAAGTCAAGATAGGCTAGTAGCTTCTGCCAAGGCAATTGCGAAACATACAGCACAGTTATTGATGGCCTGTCGAGTGAAAGCCGATCCGAACTCCGAGAAGAATTTACGGCTACGACGCGCAGGATTAGAAGTTAAAAAAGCAACCGATACGCTTGTCGACGCGGCCCTAGAGGCGAAAGTGACGATGGAGACAATTGGGGACCCGAACAACCCGAGTGGCGATCGTGACGCGTTCAAAAAGGAACTCGAGATGATGTCAGAAATCGCGAAAAAAGAACGCGAGTTGGAGGCCGCTAGGAGCGCTCTCCAGAATATAAAACATTACCGTAGAGACATAAACCCTCAATACTAATATATTCCATATAGTATATAGCATTAGTAGAGACCTAATCTTTAGTTCTGATAATTCTTAGATAATCTCCCTTCATTCTGTATATCTATATTTTTATTCGTTTAGTTTATTATTATTATTATTATTATTATTATTATTGTACTTCTTCTGTCATTTTGTTGTTATTGATGGTTTTTATGTGTAAACAAACTTATCAACTTTTACAAATTTTCGGATATTTCAATCTCCGAATTCGTAAAAGAAGTTTGATAAGTTGCAATAACTCCAATTATTAATACAAAATTCTTAACTAATTGAAGAATATTTCGAAGTAAAGGTGATACCCTCTGAGTACACAGATGTTGTAAGAATTATTAATTTCTTAGAAGATTAATAGCATGAGGTTAAAAGGTTATAATAATCTGTCTGAACGAATAAACTATTACAGAATACAAGTAATAACTTTCAATCCCGTGAGAGAACTTCATAAATCTGCTTACAGACACAAATACAATTAATCTGTATCTATTACACACGAGACTCTACCAGCTGTACGGGTTACTATCTCTTCTATAAGTAATGCGATTTATCTACTCAACCAATTCTACACAAATGGCTGCAAGATATCCAGAATTAGAAGCTCCTCTCGTCATGGACCCGACAGAGGCAAGTATTAACAACACATTCGACCGTCTGGTACTTTGTCTCAACGATAGACGAGTACAGCTCATCAACGAGTTCAGACAGAAACAGAAGGACAGACAAGCTGCAGAAACAGTTCGCATTAATAGTCTAGAAGAGCTGTCCAACGCTAAAACTAATCTCCAAGCAGGGATGAAGCAGAACCTGCTACACTCCACGAGAGAAAACATAATGAAGGACATCGAGACAAAGATTAAGCAACTGGAGGTTAAGGTGAAGGAAACAGAAGTGCTGTTTGACTGTAACGCTCAAAAGCTGGAGGAAGCTATCTCTGTGTTAGGACAACTGGTAGAGAGGGAAATCATTTCAACTCCTAACTACCCCGCACTCCTACAGCCTTCAATATCAGTAGGGGAGAGATTGATTGCTAGAGGTATAGCTTATGATGAAACATCTCAGCGTATCTACGTAGCAGGTGGTTATGGTAGTATCTGTGTATTCTCTATCAGAGGAGAATTCATTAATAGATTCTGTGAGGGACAGGTTCATGCACCATCAGGTATAGCAATAAGTGGTGAGGATGTTTATATCACTGACACATGGCAACATTGCATATTCCGGTATAAATTACCCAATTTCAATCTAATAACTAAAGTAGGAGAGACAGGATCTGGTAAAAGAGAGTTCGATTATCCTAATAGCATCACCATTGCTCCTAACAAGGATGTATTTATTACAGATACTTATAACAACAGAGTTGTTGTTATGACACCTCAACTGAAACACAAACAATACATTACACACAGCACAATGACGGAACCATCTGCCCTAAAATTCCTTGACAATAAGGTTTACGTTCTGAGCTTTACAGACAATCCGTGTCTACATGTATTCAATAGTACTGGTGAAAAGCTCCGATCATTTATTTCATGGGGTAAACAGGGTAATGAACAAGTTAGAGGTTGCTATTCATTCTGTTTCGATAAGAAACAGAATATTATCATGGGTGACTGTTATGCTGCAAACATAAAAGTATTCTCTCAGGAAGGATCTCTGTTACACACACTGGGAGATACTCAGGAAGAGGACAAGAGAATCACACCTTGGAGTATTGTAGTCACTAATGATAACAAAATTATTTGTACTTCTTCTTATACTAAATTTAGATTACACATTTTCTGTTAATTAAATCTATTAAAGCTTTCCTAAATATCAATTGTATTCAATGGTTGTCAAGCAGAGCAGATTAAGTACAGGCTAAGCTACCGATATACATATATCTTGTTATCTATTTTTATTGTTATTCATGAGGTTTCCGAAGGGCGCTTCCTACGGACAAGAGGTGTTCGCTTGTAGCTATAATAACATCTCGTATATCTTAACTTCGCTTCTTGTTTTATTATACATTCTCCAGTTAGATCTGGCCTTTGTACTTCGGACAAGGCACACACTCAGTTAATATAATTTTGTTTCCCGATACATGGACACACTTGTCACCTTTTCTCAGAGAAAATTTGTTAGATAATTTTCCTAGATTTATCACGTCCCACACCTCATATTATTAACATAACATATTACACCTCGCTAATCCGAACAGCACTGTTCCTATTGCGTAACACACTGTGGTTTATTGGTTTGCATTGAGACAACATATCTATTTGTCGGCAGTAGAATTGTAGGCAATTATGTCTTTTTGAACATTTCCCAGTGGTTGCATAACCTTTTGGGGATATCAATGTTCTACTAAAGGTATACATGAGGTTCCATGGGTGCATTTAGCGGACAACAAGTGTTCGCGGTGTGTACAACACTTCGCTTCTAGCTATATAATATAATTGTATATCTGCAACTTCGCTTGGTGGATATTATACTCTCTCCATAATATCTTCTCGTGTAAGGTAGACCTCTGATAATACGTACTACTCATTCAAAGTTAATTTTAGTTTTCATTCATTAGACATTATTCATGAATAGCAACCTTGGACAAATTTGCATTTGCGTATCGAAGCTTACGAGTCAGAGTGTCAAGGATTACGTCATGCATACCATACCTATACTTTGTATTATGGCGGAGTCCAATGTAGGAGTCCAGCCAAATAGCTGACTATTTGTATAAGACATACACACTAAGATACAAGTACGTACTATTTTTAGCGTATGTATAATGGAAGTGAAGGAAGAAGAATTGATGCGTATGCAGGGGAACCTGTTACAGCTACGGACTGAGAACTATGATTTAAGAGATAAGATAGTACGAATAACTGAAGAGAACAAAGGGTTGAAGGAAAAGACTTCTCAGCTTGACAGGGAGTGTGAGAGAGCTAATCGGGCGATCAGTAGGAGTAAGAAAGCTAAAGATGTTCAGGTGTTACAAGATGATTACGATAGAATGCATGCTACTGTGACAGAATTCGAACAAAACGCGACACAACAGAATCAAACCCTTCTGAACGAGCTCGCCAATGCCATGGAGGAGAATGATAAATTGAAAAAGAGCCTTTCCAAAGACGGTCGAGGTACTGTCGAGGAATTCAAAGTTTTGGAGGAAGAATTATTGCATTTGAGAGCGGAAAATGCGGTCTTAAAAAGTTCATTTCAAAAGGATGGCGATTCCGAAGCAACAGGGAACACTGAATTGGAATTAAAAGTCGCAACACAAACTGAAGAGAATAGGGTGTTGACTAAACAGCTGACTGAAAGTAAACAAAAATATGACGATTTAGTATCGGAATTGCAGGGACAAGTCAAACAATTGGAGTTAAAAACTGAACATAAACAAGAACTAATTATAGCTCTGCAAAATGAGAAAGAATTAGTTCAATATGAACTGAAACTGAAACTAGAAAATTCTCAAACTGAAACTCAGAATCTGAAAAAAGAATTGAATATTTCCCGCGAAAAATTGACCGAATCAGATTTGAAACAAGAACTAATTACACTAAATTCAAGCGGCAAAGTAATTGCATTAGAACAGGAATTAGAAAAAATGCGCTCAAAAGTTGCGCTAGTCGACCCAGAAACTGTCAAAGAATTTGAAACTCTAAAAAGCGAACGTCAAAAATTTCGAAGAGATTCCAAAAAAGAGACAGAAACGATCGCCGCGTTGAATACCGAGAAAAACACGATAGATGAAAAACTGAAATCAGCAATCGAACACACTGAAAAATTACGTCAAAGCCTCAGCCAACGAGGCGAAGAGAATCAAACCCTCCAAGACGAGTTGAAAAGTAATATTGATAAGGTGGGTGTGTTACAAGATGAAATTTCTAAGGCAAATAGCGACCTACATAGATTGCAGTGTGATTACGGGCAAGCTCAAAAACTCGCTGACAGTCGTAAGGCAATGTTAGACGAACAATCCATTGAAAACCAGATTAGAATTGAGGACTTATTCGGGAAATTGAATGAGAAAAATCGATCCAATGAGATTATGATTGCTGAATACCAAGATGAAAGAGTTCGACTGGAAACACAAATCCGGGACCTTAAGGAACAACTTGAGGTTCGTCTGAACCAAGAGAGAACTGTCAAAAAACTCGAAATTCAGAGAGAGGAATTGGAGAGTAAAATCGCTTCCCTTGAAAATGGCATCTCAGAAACGAAAAGTGTTTTAGAGAAAGAAATTAAAGAAGTAAGGGCGATTCATGAATCGGAGGTTGGAGTTCTGAATGAAGAAGTGTCAGAATTGTCACAAACTGTAGATGAGAAGGAAAGATTCATTCTTAAATTCGGTCAGGAGAAAGAAGAACTGAAGTTAAGTTTCAGAATCGGAGAAAAGAGAAATCTTTTAATGATAAAAGAACTCAAAAAGCAACTTTTACATGAACAAAAACGTTGCCAGAAATTCCAAGAACAAATGAGCGAGCTAAGACAGACAAGTTTTACAGAGAGTATGGGCGACGAGCAAGAGTCCGTGTCGATTGGACGGAATTGTGACAGCGCTCTGTCCTGGAATAAATCCAGCTCCAATTTGACCCTCAATGAGACTCCTATACAAGAAGAGACCAAGGATTTGATCGATAGACTTACAACCATTCAGCAACAGAAATGGATTCTTGAAGAAAAATGCAGCCACTTAGAAGATTCAAATTCCGCCCTTAATAACGATTTGCTACGAAAGGAATCCATAATTAAGACATATGTTGTCAGTCATAAAGCAGATTTAAATCCTAAGGTTACTAGCCCAACTCCTAATAAATCTGTCTCTAGAAAACTTTTGAATTTCGTAATACCCGAAGACGACGAGTACAAAGACGAATCGTTCCGTAAAGTTCAAAGGGCCCTTGAGGAAGAGATGACGAAAAATATTCATTTGAAAGAGAATCTGGAAACGCTAATGAAAGACATGGCAGCATTGGAAGCACGGTTATCCGAGGAACAAAGACAGGACAGTGAAAATTAGAATAATTCATTATTTGCAAGAATCTTAATATTTTCTATTGTAATATCTCTGATGTAATATATTAATCTGTGTGGTGTTAGTAAGTTAATACGTTCGATTAAACATAACAACAAGGGACCCATTTTGACATACAAAATCTGCCCCGAGGGTGTTCGTCACTATTGGTAGGGGCTTGCTCCCATAGGATATTTCGCGTTCATTAGGATTGAGTGGGGCCTCTGTTGCTTATACACATTCTTACCCTATGCATGGAGTCTTCATTTTAGCGCAGCTAGATATTATTATCGCGAAAATGACGTGATTAACGAGCTTTGGGGAAACACAGGTCATGTCCATAGGGACTGCCCCCCCCCGTACCTCCACAAAGTCCCCACATTTAACTCACAGTCCCAGTTACAAGAGAATATAAACTTCACTGATTATTTTGGAAAAAAAGCACAGAATTTGTATTGAATTCTCAAATCATAATTCTTCCCTGAATTTCTGTAAAATAATCCAGAAATCCTTGGAAGGTAGAACTTAACAATATTACCAAATCTTTAGACATCTGTTAATGAGAAACTTGTTTCAGCTCCCCTAATGTCTATCTAAGCATGCAGCTGGGAAGGCAGCAATTCATTATTTTGTGAGTTATCATAAATACAAAGTGTTCAATTCATGAAATATTTCAATGACTCTACTTCCAAATACGGTTGTTCCTCTCTAATTGTCCACCAGTGGTCAATAGGGTCCGAAACGGACAATTAGAGAGGACATACTGATGTTAATTAAGCGTGTTAAAGGAGGTCTGTGGATATAAATCACTATTATTCACCCGTTAGTTAGTAAATATATTGTGTAATTGAATTTCCAATAATGACACTATTCATGTGACAGATAAACTTGATGCGGGCGGTGGAGCTGAAACAAGTTTACAACCAACATTGGCCTTATCAATTCCTATTACTACCTTTCTAAACTCACGTAATACCATTCTATGAAGCCTGTATCAGCCATATGGCGGCAGATACGTCGTATTTTCGATATGGTTTCAATATAAAGTCGATCGAAGCCCGATTTGAAAAGCATATCATAGTTTGGGTAATCATTAGTAGTTGACATGAGGATCAGGTGAATAGTGTATTACATTTATTCAAAGTTCTCATAAACACATTTCTATGATTACTAATCTCATTGATAATGTGGCTCTAATAGTGGCCATATGGTTGGAAAGTGGCCTATTGTCTCGCGATTGAATGCCAGCAGATGTTATCAAGATTTGAATACAATAATTCAATGTTTATTGCTGTTTATGGTTCCACTTGTCAACACCCTTGGGCTGTTATATTTACACATTTTTACCGGCGAATATATACAGAAAACAATTACAGGTTATTTTTGCTATTAATTATCTGTTAAGCATTTCTCATAGTTGTTACTATATTTAGAATTTGGACAAATTTAAGGCGCCAAAACTAAAAATTATACCCGAAAGAAATGCCCATTTAATCTGACAAACAAATCCTGATTGTCTTAATAAATCTCACAGAAATTCCGAAAAGAGTTTTTGGTTCGGACGAAAACCCCTTATTCAAAAATACACTACATCTATTGGAGTTTAATGAAGTATGCAAACACAGTTTACTAGTGACAAAATAATGTGGTATCAAAAATGAACACAAGGTGTGAAAATTGTTAATATATGGGGACATCAATTTGAAGAATTTCAATCTGACTGGGATACGGTGATGTTGTGTAAATGTCATATACCCAATTATCATACTGCATCGTAGCTTTTGCATTTGAGTTGTAGCAAGCGTATCTACCAGAATTTGACCGTTTTCCAATCGTTCCAACGGAGAGAAGTCGGTTTATTGTGCTACACTCCGGTCCGTATGATTTACTCGGATAGCGACTGCTTGTGAAAGCGTATTTGGGACGTATTGCCTTCAGAAATTCGAAATTGTTTGAGTTCTGTCCAGTACCTCTGTTTGACATCTTGTAATGTGTCGATTCAATCGAACTTCCCATCCAAATCCATTCATTCATAACCAAATCCTCAATATCTGTTCCTTGGAAATCCCCTGGGAAAAATAGTTTAAAACTGTTACCAACAGACAGCTGTAATAGTATACTCCTGCCCGCCGCATCCGATCCAAGATTCGCCCCTAAAAATCTGAATTTTACTGTCCCGTTACTACCTTGACACTGGGGTGGATCTGTCTTACAATTAGTTATACAAGGGATTTGATTATTCACATATTCTCTAACGTGTGCCCTTTGGTTCACCCAAGTTACGAATTCATTGCCTGTGTAGTCTGAACTCTTCCCTCCTAAAATGATACGGTTCATATTCATATTGTCTTTGAGTACAGTTGGAAGATAATTGTAGTGATCTTTACTCGCTTTCGTGACAACAATCGTGCTTATGAAGTTTATATTATTACCCAACCAAGTTTTGACTTGATAAGGAGACCATCCTGAACCAGCCGAATTGGTACCCATGTCGATCACTATTAGATCGCCGCCAGGGCACTGGATCAGAGTGGAGTCTCCGTCACCAACGGGTAACGCGTAAATGTGAAGATAGGAATCTGGGTTTGGCATAAGACCGAGGTTTTGGACATATTGGGGCTGTGTATCGTCCAGGTTGATGTCCACGATTTGAATAGCATTTCCAAAAGCGGATAATGTTGTCAACAACAAAATTATCTGAAGTAAGTTCTGCATTCTCAATTTTACCAATTTTGGAAAGTGGTTTGTTTATATAGTGTCACGTAGCTGACACTTTTCGGTGGCATAATATTTGAGTTTAATTTCTTTTGTGTCATTGGCTTCTGGCTTTCTTTGAGAGTTTATATATTATCATTTTATTCTTTGGAATTGTGGGCATTATGACAAAACTATTTGAATTCTTCAAAATGTTCCTCTAATTTCATAAAGGCCACTTTCATCACCTTATATAGTTAAAAGTATTCTAAGATTTTTATTCAATATTGACACCTTTTTTGTATAATCCAGGTATCTCAACCTGGCGTCATGGACCCATTGGTGATACACGGACATCATCATGGGGTCCACAAGATCTCACAATTTGTATTGCACTCTATGGGAGGGGTCCACAGAATGTGTAAAAATTAGTGCTAGCATATTTATAATTACGTTGGGCCTGCTAATAATTCCGACCCTAGCAACCTGTATTTATCAGAGTAATTTTAATCACTTATGCATGATTCTTGTCATAAACAAGGGTCTGTATTGATCGGGGTTGATTGCAGATTTGGCAGGCGTCACCAGCTGAAAATTGACACATAAGTCTCTTAAACTCTAACTCAATATGGAAGCGATATCTTACTCTAAGAAATGATGACCAACCGTCTCGCCCGAATACAAGTTTTCTGTATGTAATAGTACACTTCTAAGATTTGTGAACAGGATTCTTATAATGCCACTAAACTGCCACTAAACTGCCACTATATTTAGTAATTGACATTTATATTTCCATATTTAGTTCTGGCTATGTCCATATTATCAGAATTAAAGACAACAATTCCTACTATGCACTGTAAACAATAGATTGTCTCACACGTGAAGTTGTAAACAAACATATTTGTTTACTTTAATGAGACAATTCAATGAGTATTTGTGAATGGTTTCAGTTAGGATTTTGTACACACGGCGAAATTCAAATGTACGTCATTGAAGTTACTCAACTGTGTACCCTCAACGGTTCCAACTGTAATTTTGGGATCCCTAAAATGAAGTAAGAATCGCCCAATATTGACAAATTCCCTAGAATATGCATGTGGGTATAAATAACCCTGGGATACTAAGGCGATTTCCAGTGTTGGCAATATGTGTCTACAGCTGCCACTTCTACATAACGACCACTTAGCTTTTAATCCCGACATTTTTAACACTTTCAGTGGACTGTGGACACTCCCATAGACTGCGATACCAATTTTGAGATCCTGTGATCCCTTACATATTCTAAATAAACAAATAAGCTTGTTGATATTTATAGCTTATATAAATATATAACACATACAAATGGCTGAATGCCCAGAAAAGCCACTTGACACTATGCATCTCTCATGTGCTTCTCACAGCTTCAATTCGGACAATTCATATGTTGGATGTATCGTATATGAGATTAATGGTCAGAAACAGTGGTTTCTAAACGGCCGTAAGTGTAAATCAGGCTACACGGCCTTGATGGACGTAAATACCCTTATGCAGATGGAAGGGCCCGAAAAATTTGGCGGGGACCTTCATCGTCTCGCGTTTTATTACTTGTTTGATTTTGAAGTCATACCGGATAATGTCGTTGGGGACGCTTTCAGGATTGTGAATGGAGTATGCGAATATGAATCAGGGGTATTTGTCCCGATTGAGTGTCAGGAAGCTACAAGAAAGGTGTTGGATAAGATCATACTAGCATGGAAAGACGCCGGAGTCAAAACTGGTATTCTACCAAAGCAGAGGAATTATCCTGTCTGGATTTGACTTGTTTTGTAAATAAGAATTGAGTAGTGTTGTGTTTATTTAGATTTTACATTTGCATGCTTTGTATAAATTTTTTCATTTTACTTGGACAAACTGTCTTATTTACTTGCTTGTTTGTACACCAGTGATTCACGACCAGTGTTCATAGACCCCTTAAGTTGTGTCGGTTACAGCGCGACACTTTATGATATACTCCACCACTTCCTAAAGTTGTCTACTTCCGAGAAGTGAGATATCCCGCCAAAAACGAGGCGATTGGGTAGAATGAATATCTGACACTTCTTATCAAATTGTGTTCAGACGTGGCAGATGGTTAATATTGCCATAATCATGCTATAAATAGCTGGAAGCCAAATTACCAAAAAGACAGTAACTAATAAGAATTCATGCCACTACTGTGCCACATTTGATGCCACTATAATTGGATTACATTATATGCATTCATTAGCAGATCAATATTGTGTCTTAAGTGTGAAACTATGTCAATCATTCAACCTCCAAAGTTATCGCGCGTTATTCTCGTTTTCGGTGGACACATCATTGAAAGGTTTTTTATCAAATCCAGGGGCTCAGAGGGTGTCAAGTGGTCATGGACCCCATGTGTGTCACTGGGTGTCGTGAGACATACTTTTTCGGGAAGAAGACACTCTGACTTACATTTTTGCCATTTTGAGGTTATAGTTTACGCGGTATGGTCATGTGAAGTGGTTGAAGCATCAATTTTGAGAATATTCAGGTTTATACGATAATCAAACTGTGTATTGTGTCGCTTTTGGCAGCCTATTAGGCAATGTGGCACAAATCTCAAAGCCACATCAACTCCTGTTTTATCGGAGTGTGAATTATACAAATATGGTTCTAAGTAACATATTTCATTGGTCATATCGAAGTAATTATCACGGTCTCTTGAGCTTCGATATGACAGGAGTTAACTCTATATGTATATTTTCACACCTAATCTGTATTTAGATTGTAATGACAGAAAGTGACTTAGGCACAGAAACAGAGAAACTCCTAGCTGAGCTAGAAATGATAGGACAAGATTTTTCAGACCCCCCGCCCCCTCCTCCCGCACCCTCTGATGAGCTGTTAGATTCCTTTGATCTCCCTCCCGCACCTGACCAGAGTGATATGTTTGAGAGTGTTGTCACCTTCTCTAAAGGTAAATAACAACAAATTTACATATACATATGTTGATGGATTATAATTTTCATTTTAAGCAATATCTTACACATATTTTGCCCAATCAGATTATAGGTTTTGGCAATTAGCCATAAAAGCATAAAATTGATTCTGATGGAGTGCATATGGACTGCAATTCTATTGGTCAATACACTGTATTCAGTGCTTATACACACATTTATCATATGATTAATCATATTTTCACACCTTTTTGTAAATATTTCAAAATTATCCTAGAGATTAGCTTCCACTTGCTAATGAGGGTAATCAGGGACGTATAATTCGATTCTGACACTTTCAAATGTATAACACGATTATTTACTTTAAATATTCTTCACGAACGGTTATTTGAGATTTTGATTTTAGGGTCACCTAACAAGCTCGAGGATCTGCCCCCTCCTCCACCATCTGATGTCCTCTCTAATCCCCCTCCTAAGCCTCCACACAAAGGAGTTACAGTAAATGTCAAATCCAGTAAGGTTTCGCCCCCCCGCGTGGCCTCTAAGACTGAAAAAGCACGGGCTATAGGTCGTGCAAGTGCTCAAGGGGGTATGGCTACATCTGGTCAGGATACCGAAGGTTTCATATCGGTTTCAGCTCTCAAGAGACAGTTTGAAAGAGGACCTAATAAACTGACGGGTACTACTATAACTCCAGTAGCTACACTGCTTGGTATGTTAATAGTTTGTGATGGGAACATACTACCTAACCTTTTACTAATTTCTCGGGATTACCTTTGGAAAGTTAATATATTTTCTCCTATTTATAGGCCCTCCTATCCCAGAGCGATCAGCCTATCCCTCTCAACCAATCAAATCACCGAATAAACCTCCACCTCCAGCAGTTATTCCCCCACCCAAACCAATTCCCCCTCCCGTTTCTGAGACTGCAAGCTCATTAGATGATCTCCTCTCTGACCTTAATCAAGTAGCTACTGGGTCAGACCTTCAGGGACCCCTTCCAGCGGACGCCGGCACGAGTCACCGATGCAAAGCCGAAGGTCCCGGACTCACAGGAACCCTGAGGACACGCGAGAAAACTTGGTTCCAAATCTCAGGAACAGATTTGATCCCCTCTGATGTAACCGTGAATGTTATCGGTCCATCTGGGCCTAATTCTACTGATATTAGCCAATCAGGTGACAGGATTCGTGTTGAGTTTACGCCTAAAGTTGCTGGCGAATACACAATTGAAATTAAGGTTGTTTGTGTTTGTGTTTGTGTTTGTGTTTTGTTTTGTAAATACAGTAGACTCTGATTAATATGGCAAAAAATGTATAGTCCCAAAGCGACCCTATTAAGCGATGTCTACTGTACGTTAATCACTTAGTTCCAGTTCTTAACACCTCTTTATTTCTTCATACAGTCGATAATACGAACACCGGATAGAGCGGACGAATTCAGTGTCTATTAGTATTCGTGTCAATTCTCCATTTCTGTATCTAGGTTGCAGGACAACACATTCCTAAGTCACCTTACTATAACCAAGTGGATTTTGCTGAGTTTACTGACAAATGTACAGCTGATGGAATGGGGCTTATTAGTGGAAATACAGGTGATAAAATATTCATATTTTAAAAAGATATAACTTAACACCCCAGCAAGGGGTGAGGCTAAAATTTGGCACGTGTATGTGTGAAAATGGTGTCATTTTGAAATTTATAAATATCTAACGGAAATATTCACACAACCCTGCGAAAAGGTGACAAAATGTATTCACCAATCAGACTGGAGGGGTTTGATATTATGTATGGCTAATAATGTGATTTATTGTTGTTTATTATTTTGTTTACAGGTGAAACATGTAACTTTGTCATACGGTGTGGTCCAGAGGCAGTAGTCGCTCGTCTAAGAGTGCATATTCTTGGTCCAAGCAAAGCTGAACCGATAGAAATGATAGAAGAGGATAAGATAATTTATGTCAGCTACCATCCAACTTCACCTGGACAGTATAAGGTTAAGATTATCTGGGCAGAAGCTCATATAGCTGGTATGTAAATTTATACATGTATATTTTCACACCTTCATACATATACCGACACTTTATGCCAGCTGATAAATGGTGTTTTTTTGTGGTAAACTGAACCAAATATGATTAATCATATTTTCACACCTCTGGCTAATTATAATTTCAGATATAGGCTACTGTTTTCGCAAAAATTTCCTCCTCCTATGTGAGTATAAGAAAATTAACCATGGATGATGGATCTGTAGGATCGCCATTCCTTGTCAATATTGGTGGAGAAACCAAAAATGATGTTTCAAAGCTCAAATTAGAAGGTGATGGTTTGAAAGGAGGAAATACCAATGAACCACTTCGTATCCAGGTTATTCCTATCTCAGGCGCGGGTGCTGGCCCTCTGTCTATAAAGATAGCTGGGCCAACGAAGCCAAGGATAGTTGCAGAGGAAGCGGAGGATTCTAGTATTACCGTTACATATACATGCAGGTTAGAATTGTATTAGTGGACTATGGATACTTGATACATATTTAACTGAACATGGATATGACCACTGACGACAGTAGACTATCCATTGTCCAATATGGTCCCATTGAGTAGACCAATTTCCCATGAAACAGACCCACTGACTTACATATAGTTGCCCCATGGGATCCATATTGTTACCATGGATACTGTAGTGTAGTAAAGGAAATTATCTTATTCGTTTTTACAGAGACGCTGGACACTATGATATCCATCTCAGATGGGGAGATTGTGATATACCAGGATTCCCCATGGGTGTTGAGGTGCTAGGAGAGAGTAGGGTGTCTGACGGGACCTTATGTACCACTACAGGGGACGGAATTGTCCAAGGAGAGGTCAATGTTCCCGCAGAATTCGAGGTTTGTATTAATTATTTAATATAGCCTCAAAAAAACACTTCTATTTATGTTTTTGTTAACTGTTTAGGTACACATTGATGAAGATGCAGGACCAGGTCCGCTATCCGTGTCTGTACTAGGACCCTACCCAGCTGGCCCAATAGTTATCACCCCTTCAGACGGTGTCATGAAGGTGAAATACCTTCCTGTTGCCCCGGGGGACTATACTATACAAGCTACATGGGGTGGACAACATATAAGCGGGTCACCATTCATTGCACATGTGATAGGAATAGCTATTAGAGATACGAAGAAAGTTACAGCTGTTGGGTTTGAGAAGGAAGTTAAAGTAAACCAACTGACGAGTTATAAAATATTAGCTGGTTAGTTGTTAGTTTATTTGTTTGTTTGTTTGTTTATTCGAATTTATTGAGGAACTTATAAGAGTTACAAACTTGAAACTGTGCATATTTGTGGAGTATTTCGTATCTAGGAACTTGTTATAATTTCTAAACGATATCTCTCAACTCTCTGAGATTGGTGTCAAAATGTGTCACCCTATCAGATTCGAGGGTTTATCTATAATTTAATTGAATATACACATTATAACACCTTTCTGAGACATTACAATTTATTAGGAGAGGGGGCAGGACCTGGGCCTCTACGTGCCAGATTATCAGGCAGAACTAAAGCAGAAATGTCCTTAATGAAAAATGAAGATGGCACAATGTCAGTTTCATTTGTAGCTACAGAGAAAGGGAACTATATATTAGAACTATTATGGGGTGATGAAGATGAACCAGGACACATTTATGGGAGTCCATTTAGCATTGATGTTGTGTGAGTTTGTTGTTTTAGCGTGTGGTGTGTGTGTGTTTGTTTGTTTGTTTGCTTGTTTTGACTTTTGTAATATAGTTTGATTTACATTTATATTCACACGTTCACTTCTGTAGTTTGTTTTATATTATTAATATTCTATCATAACAGTTCTTATTTAGAAAAATCGCTGTACAATCAACTCCTGTCATATCTAAGCTCAAGGGAGCCGTGATAATCACTTCAATATAACTAATGGAATATTTGTTACTTTGACGTTTTGGGACCTTATTTGCAGAAATTCGATATCCGCGGGTATTCGATTTATCAGTGTTAGATCTGACGGGAGTTTATTGTATTTTTTATCGGTTATATCGGAGTAATTATCACGGTTCCTTAAGCTTCGATATATCAATTCCACAGTCTTGTATAATATCTAGAATGGCCGCCACGGGCGACCAAATTCCCCAGGCGATTCGTAGGATCACGCAGACCCGGGGCTGACCAGAGACCCTCCCAGTGAGACCTCCCCAAAAATTTGAGGAAATAATAAACTATCATAATTGGTCTAATCACTATTAGCTAAAAGAACTTAAGATTTCAATTTTATACATACAAGCATTATAGACTTATAAAAGATATCTACAAATGTTTGTTGTTGTTTGTGTTACATCGGAAAACACTTGGGTCTAGGGTGATCAGCTTTCTCTTCTGTTTCGTCATCACTGTCAGGTTCATCTTCGAAATTATGAAGATCCCCACTAATTTTGTCAATATTGAGTTCTCCCTGTTGTTTATAGAATAACAGGTATGCCGGCTCTTTTGCTACCTTTTCTTCTCCTGTTCGCTAAAAATAAGAAATTTACTCAAAATTCGGTCTCGTAAAATTGCCCTCTTGTATTTTAAGGGTATCACTCAAGGGGAAATGCCCTGTTTGCTCTCCTAGGACCGCTACTAGTGTCACAAGGTTCTTATCGGCTATACGGCTATAGGCCCCATGGTACGTGTATTGAAGTGGGCCGTTTAAACTAGCGGTTCACGACCGTTATTAAAACATTATATGGACCCTATGGATCCCAGTGAAACTATACCAGCTTGCTATCTGCCCAAAATAGGCTGTATTCTCATTTTCATTCGCTTGGCAGAATTATCATATTTGTGTATAAATTCCTTAGTTTTCTTTCAAAGAAAAGTAAACTACAGCCAACTCCAGTTAACTCCAGTTAACTCCAGTTATATCCAACACGGATATATTGAATTACCCGCCTATATCCAAGTCTGATATTATACAAACATGGTCCCAAATTGTCAAAGCAAAACATATAACTTCCTTGGTTATTTCGAAGGAATTATCAGCTCCCTCGAGCTCAGATATGACAGGTGTTAAATGTTTATTGTAATTCAAATCCCAATTTCTGAATTAGCATAAAATGTCTCAAGACGTACAATGGAGTATTCTACGTAGAAACTCTAAATTTATTGTTCAAAGTGGAAAATTCCGATTTTCAAAAGAACCCAATAATTTAACTAACAAACACTCACAGAAATTCAGTGGCAGCGTCCCAAGGAAGACTATTGGTATCAAACCACATTCCGAAGGTGGAATCGTGTTGTCACTCAAACGACCTAAACATTCCAAACGTCCCAAAACGATGCACACTCGAATCCGTCTAAACAAAAACAGAAGAGCGGTCTACAAGTCGATCCGTAAAATTCTAAAGAAACGTCATTATAGGCCTAGACTGACTGAAACAGCTGTGAGAAGAGCATGTGTCTACCTGACCAGTCAGAATGCAGGGTTTCTGAAGAAATTGAACAAGCGGAAACGTATAGAGAAATGATAGGAAGTAAATGCTTAGAATTGATTGGTTAATTAGCTTGTTCTATTATTAGTAGAATGGAATGTAGGATTATTTTAATATTTTTAGGATATTACAGCAGGTGAACATATGTATTGTGAATCCCCTCTGGGGGGTGAGGTTACTCTCCCTGGTCCGGTCTGGGAGAATAATTCATATTAAAGCAGCTTTTCCCAAATCTATATTTTAGTTTTTACAAAAATGCCGCAAATACGAATGAGACCAATTTCCAAAGATGAACAACTTAAACTGAAAATGAATCCTTTCACACCTGTCGCATACAACAAATATACACATCAGCTGATAGATTCTCACATGGCTAATCACACTAAGAGAATAACAGCCGCAAAATCAAGGATTGACACCTCAATTCCTAAATCAGCTGTTAGCTGTATTCGGTCACGTGACAGATTTAAGTTACCCGCCAAAAATGAGCTATTAATTGAATTGGAGAATGCTCAACTGCCACAAAATTGTAAGTTATACAAGGGCCACTGTTGGTTGTAAACTTGTTTCAGCTCCACCGCCCGCATCAAGTTTATCTGTCACATGAATAGTGTCATTATTGGAAATTCAATTACACAATATATTTACTAACTAACGGGTGAATAATAGTGATTTATATCCACAGACCTCCTTTAACACGCTTAATTAACATCAGTATGTCCTCTCTAATTGTCCGTTTCGGACCCTATTGACCACTGGTGGACAATTAGAGAGGACTCAGTGTATTTAGAAGTAGAGTCATTGGGTTTTTCCATGAATTGCTGCCTTCCCAGCTGCATGCTTAGATAGACATTAGGGGAGCTGAAACAAGTTTCTCATTAACAGATGTCTAAAAGGTGTTTTTAGTTCCCATAGGGGTACTTGGTCTAAGCCCTATTGGGCAATTTCTGGCTACATTTCTCATTCAAAATTTGAGTATATTTTGCTCGGAAAATATTAATTTGTTACTAATTATAGATTTTGAAGATTTGAAAGAGGGACAGGAATTCTCAGAATTGTTTAAACTAGAGCATTGCCATAGCAACCGATCGCTTAGCAAAACACGCATAACTAAAACGGGAAAACAAGCAATTTCGCGAAAGACAACATCAACAACAACAACAATTCCCTGGAAACACACCTCGAGAATGGAATGTTTGGGTAAAACAACAAATTTTCCATCTTTAGTAACAAGTGTGTGTGCAACTCAACTAGCAACCAAACGTATGCAAAGGAATGTTAAATACCAACACGTTAAGTCTAAAATAAGACAATTATATTTTAACACGGAAAAGATTAATGAAAAGAAGTTGGAAAACCAGAAAAGTGTGAGTTTTAATTAAATAAATAACAACAAACAAACTAACAAACAAATTAGTAATATATTTGTAGAGGGTAGTTCTCATTCCCTGATACACTAACTAATCTCCCGTTTGGAGTTATAGCTATTCCTTGGGGTTTATAGAACATTCCTTGTTGGTGTCCCTCTGTTCCTATAGTGTGTAGGAGATTGCCTTCTGGAGAGAATACCCGAATTGAGTGAGAGTATCTATCGCTAATAACAAAGTTGTTAAGTGGATCTAGACAGAAGAAGACAGGGCATAACACATCCATTCCTTGTCCTTTGGTAATGAGGGAGTGTAGCTTGTCTCCCTCTAGGGTTAGCACGTGCATACACGGGTTGTTAGATGGACACAGTACGTACACGCGGTCACGTGACACTTTAACATCAACTGGTCCTGACATTGACTGATGAGTAATGTTACGGAGATGGTTCAGGTCTGTGTCGTGTATACTGATTCTGTTGTTACCACCATCTGCTATAAACACGTGACCAATGGGATCTGTTGTTAGTTGTCTAGGATATTTGAATTGTCCGTTGTTTGATCCCTTACCTCCTATCTTCCTAACAATACTCATGTCAGTTAGTGTCAATTGGTTAATAGTGTGATCTCCCACGTAGCTGACATACACATTCTCTCTGTGTATAGCTATACCGTATGGCGTATACTCCTGTCCTACACCCAGCTGATTGAGGTACTCTCCTGTATCAGAGAATATCTCTACTCTGTTATGGCAACTATTAGCTACGAATATTTGGTGTGTATCTTCATGTATAGCTACACCGTATGGAGCAATCAACTCGCCAGGACCTATACCTTCCTCCCCAGTAGCAACAGTGGAAGTTTGGAATTTAGCATAATCTGGTACTCCTACTGGTACAAGTACAATCTCTCCTAGACGGGAAATGCTCGTTTCTAGGTCACGTGTGTCACACTTCCACTTTAATCGGGTCTCTACGGGGATATTATTTTGCAGGTCTCGTAATTTGTCCTCCATTTCTCGTACAATTCTCTCGTGCATCGACTGGAGGGGATTTTCTCTTATGTCTTCTTGGAGGTGTACCTGTGCTTCTATCAGTTGGTCGATCATTTGTTGTCTCGTGATCTCTGAGGCTCTCTTCTCCTCACGTATGTTACGGACTTTCTCCAGCAACTGAACTCTGCGTACATTCAGTAGCCCTATGAGACCATCTATTGTGTAGTTGATGTGTGTCTCTATGGGGTCGACAACTTGAGGGGCTATTGGATATCTTTCTGCCATTTGATTGGTTATTAGAAGAATATTTGAATAGTTGATATAGGAATTGGTTGCTAGGGATAATCTTGTGTATTTATGGTTGTGTATGAATTGATTTTTGTAACAACAAAAACAACAATAATAAGATGATGTGAGTATATTATTTACAGAATGAACACGAGGTTATGCAGGTGTATGTTATTGTGTCTCGTTGCTAGGATACTGTAAGGAATGTGGTTGAAAATCTTTCTCAGCAAACTTATTTGGTATAATTTACAAGTTTGAATAACAAAAATATTAAATTTCCTATTTGGGATCCCCTGTAACATGTAATTCCATTGGTTGTTGAGGTGTGTAAATATAAATATTAATCATATGAATAATCAATTTTCACACATTTTGGGCCGAACTCAAAATGATGCTTGAATATCGTTTCAACGGCTATTAGGGGTAATCAGTTATGTAGAATTCAATTTTGATATTTTCCAATCTCTGTTTGCATGATTTACCATATGATTAATAATATTTTCACACCTTTTTGCTTCTTTTAGGAAACCAGAACTGAATCTGAGTATAGTTCTGATCCAGACCATGACTCTGTACTTTCTAGTGAAGATATTACATTATCCGACCTAGCAACCAATACTGCATTAAAGAATGTTAACTTAAACGAAACATTTAATATTTCAGAAAATCAATTAGAAGAACAAACTGGAACTAAAGATATCACAAATGGAACTAAATGTGAAACTGATGTAACCAATGAAAACGCAGAGTTCAAACCGGGTGAAACATTCAAATTGGAACTGGAACCAACCGAAATGAAGTCATTACCGAATCAAGAGAAATTGACACCAACTCAGGAATTAGAATATCTAAAATTAAAGCGCGCGATCACTCAGGAATGTGTGAAATATAATATTTTCACACCTGGGGGTGTTAAAAGATTATGTCAAAATAAAACAAGAGATAGGACTGATCTTGAAGAAGAACGAGTAAGCGAATTGATTGCTCAGATTTTAAGGGAGTTAGATTACTAATTCACACCTTTATATATATATCTGCCTTCATTTATTATTTCAATATTTATAATAGTCCGCAAGGGTCAATTGTTGTCTGACCGTACCCAATGTGGACAGGAATTGACACCTTGTGAGCCCCACTGGAATAAATATCAGAGACCCAGAATGTCTGATATGACGAAATGGTCGCCTGTGTACTTATTAGCGGTAAAATTTGTGGGTGGTACATGTCCCCATCGACGCTAGTGAGCCCAATTTGACACCTAAAGACTTATCAATACAGTCCTGCTGAGTAGCAGAGAGCAATAAATAATAGTAACTCACTTTACACGAAGAATCATTGTAATAATACCAATTATTGTCTTGATTACTTTTCGCGAATGATACATAATGGCCTCCTCCTAGGTAACCATAGTGTGTCTAAGGAATTTAGAATATTTATAAACATAATCACAGTAGACTCTGCTTAATAGAGCCACTGGTTAATGGGGCCAAATTGGTCTGGTCCGATGTGACCCTATTAGCGGAGTACAGTTTAATTACTCACCGTCATAGCGTATAGATCGTAGACTTTATTTCTTGAGGTGTGATCTTCTATTGGTTGGAGTTCTATAGGTGAGAGTTTTGCTGGTTTTGTGTTCATCTCAGCGTTATCTGTAAAGACACAAATATTTAGAAAATAGGTTAGCATCTCATTTAATGAACGCCACTCCTTGCGGGACTGACTATAGATGGTCCTGCCCCAAACTCAAGCAGCGTTCCCAAGGTGTAGTCTACATAATATTTTAGAATTGGCACAGGGGTCAGTGTGTGGAATAGGTTGGGAACGGATGAGTTATTGAAAGGTGTCAAAAAATAAGAAAATATATTACCATCACCAATAGGTGTAATTTCATCATTAGTAGCTTCCAACATTCTAATCTCAGAGTTTGGTTGCTGGGGTGCATTAGCTTGTTCTCCATCATTTGGTACTGGTTGGAGATTCTCAAACGGGAAAGTTACTGGAATTTGAGATTTGGCCCAACGTCCGTTGGAGAATTGAAATCTTTTCAAGTGAATTATCTATATTTTAAATAATCATATAACTATCACATTTGACACCCAGCGGTGTGTTACCGACAATTATACAAGCAGTGGGTCCTCTCTAATTGTCTATCAGTAGACAATGGGGTTCGAAGTGGACAATTAGAGAGGGCCCACAGTAATCTAAGTATGTACACACAATGTAACCCGGTTTGTGAAGGTTCATTTGTATGAAATTAGGAGTTGGCTGTATTGATTTTAACTTCGTTCCAGAAGTTCCCCCGTTTCCAGAGGCACCGGTTGTGGAGGCTACCATATTCGGGTCCCAAGACACCCCTTTAGAAGGTGTTATGTACTCCTTTTATCGTATTATTAAATTAACTCACAAGAAATGGGGGTAATCTGAATATCTCTAATTTCTTAGTAGCTGATCGTAGGTCTTCACATTTCTTACAATACCTAATATACAGGTGTGAAAATACGTATATAAGGCTGCTGTTAGTTGGAATTTGTTTCATTGAAATATTTCCATGAATTGGACACTTTATCTTATGAGGACGTCATAAATAATGAAATATGGAATGCTTCCTCCCCTGCATGCTTAGAGGGATGTCATACGGAGATGAAACAAGATTCTTATTAACAGGGCCTTATATAGTTAATTCAATTATAAAATTAGCAAGGGTGTCTGAACTTACCACATTTCATCTCCCCCTAACTCCTCCTCTCTTGAAAAGGCATCTAAACATTGGTGTAGATTTACGGGGGGCTCTGAGACCTCTCTTTGAGGTTCTCGGGGAGATTTGTCAATAATCGCCTACATATGTAAATTAATAAAAATGGATAAATTGTGACACTTAAGTGGTGGATACCGACACAATTTTCTAGGAATTATTGTGGAACAAAATGCAGACTATTAGACTAGTGCCACTTTTCAGAGGCTGTGATGTGTCGCGTAAGTTCAATGACGCCATGTAGCCTTGAATATTTGAACAAATATACACAAATCTCTGTATACGGAACTAATCATAGTTCCAATTCTATTTATAGTATACAGATTCTCTTGTAAATAATAGTTTCAATATGGTATAATATATTACGTCATTTTTGTAACGTATCGCTATATATATATATATGCACTCGAGATTAATGGAGTATACATAGTAACCAGAATATCGCTATGGAATGCTGTATTTATTATGTACTTCTGCGGGACGAGTGCTAATATAGAGGCCTGTTTGGGGTACCAGGGGGCGTCTGGGATGAGACTACTACTGACAGTTGGCATGTATTAGGAATTTCCAGAAATATTTATCCCTATTAATTCGAGTTTGATTACACATGCTCTTCCATAAATGGCAACCCCACTGTCTGTGCATAAATACACTTTTGTCTGCCACTTTAATGTGTCAGGTAAGTATAGGGGGCAGTTGCCCAGGGCAGAAGTCGTTATCCGGCGAAAACGCAGAAGGGATCATGATAATAACTTCGATATATCCGTGTTTGATATAAGCGGGTGTTGATTCTATTAATTTATTTATCTAGCTAATAACTATGAGCGGCGAATACGACTATCTTTTCAAAGTTCTTCTCATCGGTGACTCCGGCGTTGGGAAAAGCAGTTTACTGCTACGTTTTGCAGACGACACCTTCTCTGACTCGTATATCTCAACTATCGGTGTCGACTTCAAAATAAAAACACTGACACTCGACAATAAGACCGTGAAACTACAAATTTGGGACACAGCTGGACAGGAACGATTCAGGACGATAACTTCATCGTACTACAGAGGTGCTCACGGTATCATCGTGGTATATGACGTCACAGATAGGGAATCGTTTGATAACGTGAAGCATTGGTTACTGGAGATTAATAAATATGCTAGTAATCAGGTGCAGAGGCTGTTAGTTGGTAATAAAAGTGATTTAGTGAACCAAAAAGTTGTCGACTATACAACCTCTAAGGAGTATGCTGAAAGTTTGAAAGTGGCATTTCTAGAAACGAGTGCCAAAGGTGCCACAAATGTGGAACAAGCATTCGTGATGATGGCTTCTGAAATCAAGAGCCACTTAAGCGTCGAAACACAGCCCAGCGCGCCAAAAAAGGAAAACTTCATCGATCCTGGAAAGAAAGTTGGTATTGAGAAGTCTACTGGTTGTTGCTAGGGAGATACTTTGGTATGTATTTGACTCAATAAGATATTACCAGTCAGGATATGTGTGTATTTAAATGTGTTAAGTATGGATTATAAATGTGCCTATTTCATTATTTATATGTTGTCACCTCTCTCATGTCTGGGTTAATCTCCGCGCTAGGTGTGAAGTATGGATTTATACGTGTACCGTAGGGGATTTGACCTCTGAACACGCCCTGGGGTCAAATATGACGAAACGGTTTGACTCTATATGCTTATTAGATATCTAACCATGGGTGGGGTTTAGTTTATCTGCTCGGATGTTGTTCTAAATAATTTGAGGACTCCTCGCTTGGTTGTAGGGCTTGTACATGATAAAAATCAATGTAACTTCGTTAAACGAACACCAACGGAACGGACGGTCTGTACTAAATCCAGCATCCATGGTTAAATATCTAATAAGCATATAGAGCAGGAAAGAACCAGACTGGAAGAGGTCACTAATTAATGATATGATAAAATTCACACCTTTTCTTCAGAGTATTGGTATCTGAGATGTAGTACATCTGGTTCCCAGTCTATCCCAATGAAAGTTACATTTGTTTGTATTTGATTCTCATCGCATAGAATAGGACAACCTCTACAAAATATGTACCATGGACACTGAGCGCATGTGACTCCATCTTTACTAACCATTTTGAGCTTAAACGGATACTCATTGGTCTGTTCTTGATTGGTAGCACCTTCACCCTCTGAGCTAAAAATAGAAATAGACCGGTTAATCGGGTCACTTGGTCAGAAACAGGGGTAATCGAGTATATAGATTCTACATCTACATATGATTAATCGGGTCAAAATGGCCTGAGCATGAAGTGGAGTCTACCTGTAATTTGTTTGTTTAATGCAAGATTAAACAAACAAATTTACTTGAACTTATTAAAGTGTCATATGATAAAAGATCACACATTTTTGGTTCCTAAAGGTGCCAATTGTAGCTCTTAACAGTTCTTCAATTAAACAAATAAACAAACACTTTACTACAGTCAACACCTGTCATATCTAAGCTCAAGAGAAGGTGATAATTACTTTGTTTTAACCGATGGAATATATGTAACTTTATTTGTACAATTCACACTTCAATATATCTGTGTTAGATATAACCGGAGTTGACTGAATGAAAAATATATAAAGAATGGACCATGGATTACCTCTCTTGGTTAGCTGGAGCAACATCAGATAGTAATCTCTTAATACTCTTCATAACATACTCATAGAGAGTACGGTTGTTATGGCTAGGGTTAAATGGAATGCAGATAGGTTGAGCGAATATCTGAGGTCTGTTTTTCTGTGACGTAACGAAGTATGTGTCAGTGGGTATCTATAAATAGAATTATTATGGATATAGGCTTAAACATTTACAAAAATAAAACGAATCCACCATCCATGGTTATAAATCTAATAAGCATATAGGGAAGACGGAAATTCCAATTTTCTTATCCATAGTCCAGTAATATATAAATATTTCATAGCAACTAACACATTTTCTATGGAATGCGAATATAAATCTTTCACTTTGAGAGACTATTTCATCTTCTAACGGTGTTGAAATTCGATCGTCCTGCTTCTGTATTGTGTCACCTAAAGGTGTTACAATATGATTAATCATATGTTGATTGAATAATCAATGAAATTAGGTGTGAAAATATGAATATACCGTTTATAACCGGAGTAGCAGTTATATTATTCTCTGTAGGAGGTTTATCAGTAGGCTTGCTGAGCTGTGATAGTTTTCTTCTTCTAAAAATAGTATCAGGACTATTCTCTTTTGGAGTAGGTTCTACAACTTGACAAGGTGGTATCTGAAACGCGTATAGCTGACCTACAAATACATAGTGTTACCTCGTTAATACAAACACCAACGGACAGCCAAAAAAACTTGTCCGCTTAACAGGAGTTTGTAATAAACAACAGTTCCATTCCAACAGACTCCGCTGGATAGAGCCACCGGTTAATTAGATCAACACCTTACTTCTGCTTAATCGGGTAGATGATCCCGATGTGATCCTTTTAAGCAGAGTCTACTGTATTATTTCTATGTATAAACTGACCAGTTAATACAGTTTTGATTTTCTGATTTTCTGGGACTATACTCCTTACAATCCCTGCATACACATCAGTGAATATAACCTCATCTTTCTTTATTCCAGATTCTTTCTCGAGTTGAAGTTTTATTTCATCGTAACGGGCTTCTATATCTATTTTCAGGGAGTATCTCTCTGGAATGACTCCTCCTAATCGGATTAAGATGATATCTATGTTAGTGTCTGCATCAGCTGGTAGGGGAAGAGTCAGGAATGTGAATGGATCGAATTTGACACTTGTATAACCACAAGTCTTACAACGGACTATGGACTTGAGTTGTCCTTGAAATAACTGTACAACAATAGACCTGAAAATAGAAAATTATTAATAAAGCTATTTCGGATTTTGCGGGTGGATTGTGTCCACGGAAGGTACACTTAGGAGACCTCTTGTTACCGATGGGTCCGTGGCTAACATTAACCAATCATTTACAGTCTCAGATAGGTGTGAAAAATATGTATATACCCTACGTATATTCAATAATAATTATCCAATAGAATATCAGCATTGGTAAACCCTCAAATCTGATAGGTTGAGGCATTTCGTCACCCCTTTCAGAGAATTTTTGAGATTTCTCCTTGAAATTTGAAACTGTAGTCAAATAAAACCTTGTCTACACACATGCCAAGTTTCAAGTTAGTAGCTCTTATCAGTTCCTCAATCCATTCGATCAAAAAACACTGATTTTTACTCTAATAGTACTCACGTTAATTATCATTTCCATGCTTACATTTCTAGAGATTACTGAATTTCTAATTTCTATTCAAAAGCTATGAATTATTCCCGTTTTTATGAGAAAAGATACAGAAATATCCAATATTTGTTAAGTATGCATCTCCAGCGCCAGGACTTAATATTCGAGTAAATAAGACAACAATGTAAACAAGAAAATATTAAAAACAACAAAATATTTAACAATAGAATTATAAGAATTATTATTGACAGTTAAAATAGGAAATTTAATATTTTGTTAATCAAACTTGTAAATTATACAAAATAAGTTTACTGAGAAAGAACTTTCAACCACATTCCTTACAGTATCCTAGCAACGAGACACAATAACATACACCTGCATAACCTCGTGTTTATTCTGTAAATAATATACTCACATCATCTTATTATTGTTGTTTGTTTTGTTGTTACAAAAATCAATTCATACACAACTATAAATACACAAGATTATCCCTAGCAACCAATTCCTATATCAACTATTCAAATATTCTTCTAATAACCAATCAATTGGCAGAAAGATATCCAGTTGCCCCTCAAGTTGTCGACCCCATAGAGACACACATCAACTACACAATAGATGGTCTCATAGGGCTACTGAATGTACGCAGAGTTCAGTTGCTGGAGAAAGTCCGTAACATACGTGAGGAGAAGAGAGCCTCAGAGATCGCTAGAAAACAAATGATCGACCAACTGACAGAGGCCCAGGTACACGTCCAAGAAGACCTAAGAGAAAATCCCCTCCAGTCGATGCAGGAGAGAATTATCCAAGAAATGGAGGACAAATTACAAGACCTACAAAATAATATCCCCGTAGAGACACAATTAAAGTGGAAGTGTGACACACGTGACCTAGAAACGAGCATTTCCCATCTAGGAGAGATCGTACAGGTACCAGTAGGAGTACCAGATTATGCTAAATTCCAAACTTCCACTGTTGCTACTGGGATGAGAGGTACAGATCCTGGCGAGTTGAATGGTCCATGCGGTGTAGCTATACATGAAGATACACACCAAATATTCGTAGCTAATTATGGCAATAACAGAGTAGAGATATTCTCTGATACAGGAGAGTACCTCAATCAGCTGGGTGTAGGACAGCTGTATACGCCATACGGTATAACTATACACAGAGAGAATGTGTATGTCAGCTGCTGGGGAGATCACACTATTAACCAATTGACACTAACTGACATGAGTATTGTTAGGAAGATAGGAGGTAAGGGATCAAACAACGGACAATTCAACCAACCTTTTCAACTAACAACAGATCCCATTGGTCACGTGTTTATAGCAGATACCGATAACAACAGAATCAGTATACACGACACAGACCTGAACCATCTCCGTAACATTACTCATCAGTCAATGTCAGGACCAGTTGATGTTAAAGTGTCACGTGACCGCGTGTACGTACTGTGTCTATATAACAACCCGTGTATGCACGTGCTAACCCTAGAGGGAGACAAGCTACACTCCCTCATTACCAAAGGACAAGGAATGGATGTGTTATGCGCTGTCTTCTTCTGTCTAGATCCACTTAACAACTTTGTTATTAGCGATTACAGATCTCACTCAATTCGTGTATTCTCTCCGGAAGGCAATCTCCTACACACGATAGGAACAGAGGGACACCAACAAGGAATGTTATATGTCCCCCAAGGAATAGCTATAACTCCAAACGGGAGATTAGTTAGTGTGTCACAGAATGAGAACTACCCTCTACAAATATATTACTAGTTTGTTTGTTTGTTTGTTATTGTTTATGAATTTGGTTAAACATAACAAATATCATCTATTTAAAAATGGTCTTGCCTTAGTTACCAACCTGTATAAATGGAATGTACATACCTATTCCTCTTGAGGTGATAATCCCAATGTTCCTGTGAAACCTCACAATCAGGTCTTCCGTCTGAATCAGGAAGTTCCTTGTAAGGTTTAGTAATGACTAGGTTCAGATCCTCGTGTAATCTGTCAAGTAAAACTGAGAGAAGTTCTTGTGCATCTTGCTGATTGAAGTTGTTGAATTGTGGCTCATATCTATAAGATAGTCCCAGGATTTCAACCCGAGGCAAATGCCTCGTTTGCCACACCCTCATGGGACCACCACTGTTAGAAAGGTGTTAAACGTGGCGTAGAAACGGATTTGGTGAGTTGAAGAACTTTTCTGACAGATTGGTAGTGCAGCTCGGTGTTAATATGATTAAATATATGATAAATATTCATTTTTGATATTTGTAAATGTCAGAATCGAATTCTACGCACACGAATACCCCAGACTAACCGTTGAAACAAAATCTTTAGCATCATTTAGATAATTCGCCAAAAGGTGTGAAAATATGATTAATCATACATCACACACTTCTACAACCAATAGAATTGCAGGTTACATTCAATATAATTGCATTACACTGTCAATGGAATTTCACAGCATTGTATAATGTCAAAGCCTGCAAAACGATTGGTCTAATTTTAACCTCCAAAAGGTGTGAAAATATACATATACCTTCCGAGTGTCCATTTGAACTTGAGGGGAGCTACAGCTCTGTTGTTACCAGACCACAGGTCATGTACCAGTTCCCCATACCTCCTAGCCAGGACCCCTTTTGTACCCAGAGGGTTCGTCTTATTCAGTTCTTTGAGATGTCGACCCACCAGGAAATATTGTGTGAATATATGCGTGTTTGAGAGACATTGGAATGCAGAATTCATATAACAGGTGTTACCAAGGTTATTTAGTCCTGTACACCCCTTGAGTACCTTCCCGCTCCCAACGGCCTGAGGGACGTTCCCTTTCTCACTTTCCTGACGCTGTACTTTTTTCATTACTTGGATTACCTGAATGTATGATAAATATTTGTTTGTTTGTTTGTTTGTTTACTTGTTTGTTTGTTGTTTGTTTGTTTGTTTATTTATTTGTTTGTCTATTTTGTTGACGCACATATTGCACTATATTTATTAAACATATTCCTCACCTCTTCCGGCCAAGAATTGTCTTTATTCCTAATCTCAATTAATATTTTATGCTTGTCCCTATAGTTCAGTTCCTCAAGGTTCTTGTCCTCCTCCTCCAGTAGGACAGGGGTCTCCTCATCTGATAGGTCCCATAATCTGACTTCATCTTGTTTGAGTTTAAAAATACCAACAATGAATTCTTGTATCAGTTTAATAGTAGCATATCTAGTAAATAACAATACAAACAAATTAATGAGTATTACAGCAATGAAATAAACAAATTTATCAAAATGATAGACAGATAAATAAGCAATCAAACAATCAAACAAACAAACAGACAAACAAACAAACAAACAAACAAACAAACAACTTACCTACTAAAAGCAGCATAATAAGAATGCTGTCTATAAATAGGATTTAACACCCCCGGGGGGTTAAGATTCTGGGGCTGTCCGACTGCTCCTGTACTCCCAGCTAGATTCATAACATACTGCATAATACTCTGTACAGTTATCCCGCCTGTCTCTCCTTGTTTGGATACGTTATGCTTACTGGGGAATGAAGTGTGTTTGTAGAAGGACAGGTTAATCGGGTATAATTCCAATTCAATCCTACCCGTGTCAAGGTTTCTGTATGCCTATATAGATAGGGTGTCTAAGAGGGTGTCCAAGAGACCCCTCGGGTATAAAATGTGTACCCAAAAGAATATATTCAAGCAGAGTAACATTCGTTTTATCGGTTATATCGAAGCAATTATCACGGACCCATGAGCTTCGTTATAACCGGAGTTGATTGTATTTATATGAACAAGATTTTGGTCGCTGACTGTATTTACAAACAGCTGTACAGTTCTAAAAAGGTGTGAATTATTACACATACCAGTCTGGGTAGAGGATAAGTACCATCATACCAAGCAGCTAATGCTTTCCAAACAGGTTCTGGTAATGTGACGAAATGATAGTCCTCATCTAGTCCAGGTCTTAAAATGCCACCTTCTCCTGTTATCACGGAACATGCCTATATAAGTAAGGTGTCAGAATATGATTAAATATCAATATTTGATATTAGAATGTAAAATTGAAAACAGTCAAAAGGACGTAATCTGATTCTTCTAACTTAAGACACAAAAAGGTGTGAAAACCCGCGGTACACATCTACACCCCTTAATGTACCCATGTTCCACTCTTCATGTCAATAGGATCAGTAGATTTCACAGGACAGCGGGCATACGGACGGATGTCTCCCTACCATGATTGCTTAATTTGGATGTACTAGTTACATATGTATTTACATATTTTCACACCTGTCTGAATTACCTTATTCCTTGCATCAAATTGACAGAGTCCCTTATTATCAATTGGTCCTGGTCCTCTTAATTTCCTCTGGTCATTATCAGCCGGTACTTCATAAGGCTCATAATCTTCCAAATTATAGGACTTGTCTGTTTGTTTACTTCTCTTAGCTCTGTGTTTGTGTGAGTGTTTTGAGTGTTTGTTTGAGTATGGAACTTTTGTTGTCTTCGGATCATATTCTACAAATTTTTGCCAATTTGTGTACCAGTATTTTGAGATTATGTATTTCACGTTTCCTTCTAGAATCTTTTCTCTCATCTCACGGATCATGTAACCCCTATGGGAGCATATAGTAACATCAATCTGTGCCAATGACACCTGGGGTATTAACCGAATACTAATATGAGTATCATGGTCGACAGTTTGTGTCCTGCTGAACGAACTCCTGGAGTACACATACACAACTCACTTGATAACGTCTCTCTCATCTATCCTTGATTGAGGCCTCAGGCCAAATATGACGTGACAAATCTGGAAAATAACTTTCAATAGTTCCTCTAAAACACAACCATCCCTAGAACCCCAGTTAATGAACTCTGTTTGAGTAAGCTAAAAATAGTAACATTATAATTCAAGTCGCTTCAGATTTTGACCTGATAATCGGAGGTGTCGCCGTAAAACTGGAAGTGTTATCTAACTGGGGACACAATTCACACCTGGGCCTGACTGAAGTTGAATTATTTACGACACAAAATGGCAAACGTGGTAAGTTGAAGGACACTTCGACACTTTGGAAATCGACTACATTCTGAATGGAAAAACAAATACTAGCAGAAGTGGTCAGCTGGGTATAGACCACATAGGAGGGTTAATCCCATTTCTTAGTTCCAATTGGAACTAAAGAATTGGTAGGTGTTAGAAAATGGGACTATAACAAACCCAGCTGTCTAGATACTGGTATCAGAAAATGTGTCGGTCTGGGAAGGAGAAACTATTTAAACCTATTTCCAGCCAACTCCTGTTATATCGAAGCTCAAGAGGCCGCCATAATTACTTCAATAACCCGTGTTAGATAAAACAGGAGTTTACTGTGTTCAACTAACGAAATTCTTTGGTTCATCTGAGTCCTGATCCTTATATGATTCTAAAATCTCTGTGAGTATTTGATCAAGGTCTATGTCAGCCTATTGTGATAATAAGTAAATACAAACAACAATAAATACGTGTGTTCGCCATTTATATTGGGATTACGGTAGACTCTGTTATTAGGGTCACATAGGGACCAGGCCAATTTGACCCGATTTACCGGTGTCTACTGTATTTCTTCTAATAGCAAGTAAATGGGGAATTCCTACAAAACACGTCTTGCTACTTGTATACATATTGTAAATAAGCAACAACAACCTGTGCGGGTATACTTTCCAATTGGTTTTGTAGCTGTATTTCATAAAGTAGTTCTAGAGCATCCTTAAGTTCTCCTCGATTCAGTATTCCGTCTTTATCTTCATCAAATAGGTGGAACATTGCTAAATATGGATGTGTATATGTAAATATGTTAATCACGGTATGTGACTGCATTAAGTAGTGTGAAAATATGATTAATCATATGATAGCGGGGATGGGACAAGAAATAATAATAATAACTAACTTTCGACTCGTTTGTTGTTCTCAAATCTACAGAGGTAAGCAACACCTTTCGCCATTTCTACAATGTCAAGATATCCATCTTGATTCTGATCAAGCCAGTTAAACAGTTCTGTAATCAATATGATATAAATATCAAAAGGTGTGAAAATATGTATATAAAGTGTTACCTGTGGAGATCTTGGCTGGAAGAGGTGGTGATGTAATCTGTTTGAAATATTTGAGGTCAAATTTTGAATTTTCTGATTTGCTTTTTAGAATATAGAATCTTCTCTCAAAATCCCAAATATCTTTTTTGCTAACTAAAAAAATAATATATGAATATTTAGAGCCTCAGATAGGTGTGAATATGTGTATATACTGCTACGTGTATTGAATCTAGCCAATAGAATATCAGCATGGAGAAACCCTCAATCTCATAGGTCGACACATTCTGTCACCTAGCTCAGAGAGTTCTAGAGATATCGCTTAGAAATCAGAAGGTGTTGCTAGATATATCATATCCTACACATATGCTAAAGTACATGCCTCTATCTCTTACCAGTTCCTCAATAAATTCGAACAAATAATTATTGATAAAAACAACAAATACCACCTGACCACTAGGACACTTTTCCGAGAGTAGAGTACTTCACTACAACGAAACCATATGCTATACGCATGGAACAACTCTCCTTCCACTGGATAAATATCCATAGTCCATTAATATAATAAGACAACTCACGTTTGCAATAATCAGCTAAAGTCTCGTGGAATGTCGGTACATTCATGTCATCAGAAATTCTAATAGGTTTGTCTGTTAGTAGCCATATAGCGAATTCTGATATCGACTTGTTGTCTTTTATCCACGTGGTGAATGTTGTTATATTCATAGGGTGATTCTAAATGATATATTTATTCGTATATTACAGGGGTTCACACCCCTCCCAAACACTGCAAAAGATCTGTAGATGCTCCTGTTGTCATCTGTGGATCACAAAGGGGTTGATCGACCCCTTGTTTATTCGTTTGTTATCATATTCGATTATACGTTTAATGTTTGTTTGTTTGTTTGTTTGTTCGCTTGTTTGTTTCAACTCACAAAATCCACTTTAAAGCTATCAGGTAGTGGAGAAGTCACAGAAATATTCCACAATCTCGTTATATCTTCAACAGATATCGGTCCGTGATTTACTGAGATGATCGCGAATATGACTATTGACAAAATATGATAAAATTCACACCTTTCAAATTATCTATACACCATAGTAGACTTCGCTTAATCGAATCAAAATGGGACTATCCCGATGTGACCCTATTAACCAAATTCTACTGTACTTAACACTCTCTAGGGAGAGGTGAAAGGTGTGAAAATATGACTAACTTACATTTAATTTTTTCCTCTATTGATCCATTGCTAAGTAATACTAACCCACAGAATAAATCTCTGAATGATATCCCCTTGGTAGGGTGACCTCCAAATGCTAAATATAGCTCCTAAGTAAATACAAACAAATAAGTAAACAATCACCAATGGTATGTATTGGACCAATAGGATTACATGCTTTTGGTATTCATTGGTATGTATTGGGCCAATAGGATTACATGCTTTTGGTATTCATTGGTATGTATTGGACCAATAGGATTACGTGCTTTTGGTATTCATTTGTGATTATAGGCATTGGTATTAGTTTATTTGTGAGAATGTTATGTGTCCCGATGGATATGGACTGTGGGTACATTTTGGATGCATATATAGCACCATGGGTCATTTGGAGATATGTACCTCAGAAAAACTTGGAGGAACCTCGGCTAAAATATCTCTGATAAAAGTCAGCTGTGAAATTGTTTCTTTGTGGCCAGCGTATCTTTTGAAAGTAGTTTTGATACGTTCGTAATCATCTAATGAGACTAAATGTGTGGGGAATATGTGTATAAAGTGTAGGTCTGAATATATACATATAACTCACTTCTCCTTGATGCATCATCATATGCTAAGGTTGGCTTGGATTCTCTTAGACCCATTTGGGCGCTAAAATATTTCAACTTCTATACGAAAAGTATGAAAATACATAAGTGTATATTGAAATTCTGTAAATCATTACTTTGGCGCACTTTCTAGTGAAACCCGCCTAAATCTCTGTGCTATTACGCGCTTAAAATATATCACAATGGTGATATTGAAGAATTGAAAACCACGCATGACTTATCCTATTGGTATTCCCCACTAAAATATCCATGGTTCGTGTATATAATAATAACTCATAAAGTTACGAATTTGAGTTCTTATCTTTGATACTCTCTGCCATCAAATTCGCTTCCCTCAGTGCCTTCTTCCTCTCTTTATCTTGTCGCCTTTTCTGGCGGACACGATCGTAGTGATCCTCAAGTTGACAGTGATTCCAAGCTTCCATCTCCTCCTTACAGTGCCATGGCATAAAGTATGTCTGTCGTCTACACTCTATGAAGGGTATAAAATAGTGAACACAACTATCTCTATTGAATAGAGGTATCCTCAATCTCTCCAGATCCTCCACGGTGTATTTATCTGCCATGTGTAGCTAAAGTCAATAATAACAATATTGTGGATTAAAATGGGGAAAAATGCATATTTTTGTGGCATGTCCGTTGCCCAATGACAGTGGTTCCAAATCTGGGACTGTTGGTGGTGGTCACGGTAAACAACCAAGGAGGTAATTTCAATGATAGTGGTGTTTGAAAATATTTCAATCGGAATTCATGTCCTTTCTACCTCTGAACACCGTCTGGTCCCTCTGGAGGTGAAGTTTCAGCCCCATATACCCCGACCATGGCCGCACCCCTGTGCCACAGAGGGTCTCATTTATGTCCATTTGAGAGGGGAGGTGGAGCAAGAATTGTCGACAATCGATCAGAATTATTTATAAGTGTGTAAGTATAAGGATATCAATTCTATTTTTAGAAATCTTGCATTAGTGATAGTAGTAGTTAGTTTCAGTTTCAAATAGATAAGAAGTATTCCTGGAACTATAATGTGTATATTTTAATTCTGTTCTGTTATAGAAACACTTTTGGGTAATATGATAGTACATAGTTACCAACCTGGCGGTTTAGCATCTCTGCATCAAAATATGCAGTTAGGGAGCGACAAAAAAACCCGTGAGAATTTCGGTTTGACCAGCGAGAGTCGGTGAGAATTGGCATACGTGCTACAAGTTGTTGTCTGCTCCCAATTTTGCGAACTAGGACTGGAATTGCTTTGGGGTTGCTGGGAGCAGAGATGTGAACTCTCACGGGTTACTCATGAAACTTTATCGGAGCGTGTTGAGTGACATGTCCCACATGGCTTTTATGTGGGACATGTCGCTCAACACGTTATCGATAAAGTGGGAATTCCCCCGCCAAAATCTTGGGTCAGATTTCGATGCCTCAGGGTGTCAAACATCTTGAATTTCCCAAACTTTTTGAAACCCTATTCATGGTCACAAATATAAAGAAGTGAGCGGAGCGAAGAAAAGTCTAAATTACAAACTGCGGTGATCACGAAACTACTTCCATGTGTGATAATCATATTAGCCAACTGTCGCACTTTTGGCGGGATGTACCGGTATTTCTGATATACTTTGAGTACCATATTCGTCCAATTGGGCCCGAAAATATGAAAATAATTTCTACAAAATTTTCTCCTTGATAAGAAATGAGATCCCCAGAGATAATCCAAGGATAGCAGGACGGTTGGTAAGTATGAGATCATGTTCCACGCCAAAACGTGCCTAATGGGGCAATTGTACTCCTCTCTGGTAGGTGGGATATGCTACATCCCTCCAATACCCGTATGTCCTCTGAAATAGACTCTCTCCGTCCCGATTTACTTCTAACACCTCTTGGTATATATGAAATTAGAAATATAATGATGACCAACGGAGGAGAGGAAGTCCTCCTAGAAGGACTCATGACCAAAAGACCCCAAATGAAATCCAGAATAGGATTAAACACCGGTACACGAAAGAGGTATTTCTTCTTAACAACAAAAAAATTATACTATTATGAAAACAATCCTAATTGTTGTGAGGTATGTAAAACACATTCCTATCTTGTATTTGGTTGTTATGCACTTGTGTTTTCTAGAAAACTTCTTTGAAAGGTATTGTGGATCTGGCACATGTTCGAATTATTGAAAAGGTTACACACGAGTCAATAAAGTTTGCTTTTCAAGTAATATAATGTTTGTTTGTTTGTTTGTTTATGTTTGTATGTTAGTTTGTTGTTGCTTGCTTGCTTGTTTACTAGTATATTTGTTTGTTTACGTGTTTTTTTGTTGTTTATTTATAGATTAATCACGAAAGCTATTACTTATACATTATCGCAGACAATGAGGAAATGTCATCAGAATGGGTCTCAGCTATACAATCTGGTAAACACAAACAACAACAAACAAATCCAATAACAATTAATCACATTTTCACACCTTTTAGTTGTCAAAAATAACCTAAATTTGGAGAGTACCTTCCATCAAGGAATATTTGAAGAGGGTCGGTGGGGGTGTTGTGGTAACAAGACCAAAATTTCTACTGGGTGTTCACCAACCTTTATTAACACCAATAAACAACAACAACGAAACACAAGGTCTCAATTGCCTCCTATCCCTTTAACACCTTCTTACATAACTTATCAGACAGGGGAACACGAAGTTTTGCAAAAGCGCTCTGCTTCAAATCCTCCTCTCTCTAATGGGGCAGTTGGTATAGGTAATTACTACTCATATAGAGTTTATTTATTTGTTTGTTTGTGTGTGTGTTTGTTTATTTGTTTGTTTGTTTATTTGTTTATTTGTTTAGAAGCCTTCGAAGTAGGATCATTAAGATCAACAGGATTGGTAAGAACTTATTTACAATATACAGCTAAATATTTGTTGTTGTTTTTGTTTAGAGAAGAGATCTACCTCTACCTCCTGCACCTAACGCTACATCATCTATTCCTCCAACCATTGTGAGTACATAGTAGACTTTGCTTATATTGGGCAGAATGTTTGTTTGTTTGCTTGTTTGTTTACAACTTAATATTTCTCCAAACAAATAATGATCGACATCTTGGAAATTTCCAAAAGGTGACAACTGTATTGACCTATCAGATTTGAGTGTTTATTAGTATGCTGATAATGCACAGCTGTTTTGTACAGCTGTTCTTGTTTAATTAACCATTAATTATATCCTATAGCCCATTGAAAATTCCCCCGCCCACTCGGTAAGAAGTTTACCTGCCCCGTTCTTACCTGAAAAACCTAAATACGAGAAGAAATTTGAGGTAGTAGTACAATACGACTTTTCAGCTCCAGAGGATGGAGATCTTGCTATCAGTAAAGGAGAGAAACTATGGATTTTGGATAATAATAGAGAGCATTGGTGGAAAGCTGAAAATATGAGAGGGTTGGTAACTTACATACTTAACAAAAACTTTTGCAAATATGGTGAAATATTTTCCCCCTTGAGCGTACGTGGAATCCCGGAAGGGTTGGAAGTATGAACTTGACTACACTTTAGACACATAGATATTTATGTTATTTTTGGCATATTTCATCTTCTATGACCATTTTTGACCATACAGTGAATATTTGAATTTTGAATTCTATGTGTTATATTATGGGTACAGTGTAACCCCCCAACCCGGGTCTCTTGAAACGGAGTGGAAAACACTGGCGAATTCCAAGTCCCATACAAATGAGCCTCCACAAACGGGGTAGCATTTATCGGCGTCCCTGACACCCCCGTTTATGGAGGCTACACTGTATAATATATGTACATTTTCACACCTAGGGACCAAGGTAACATTCCAAGTAACTACGTACAGGAAATAGGATTATCAAATGAAAGGTAAACACCTCTATTTATACTAATCCTGTATGCATACTCTATTATCCTATAATCTCATTGGTTAGCTGGTTCGTTCCTTCAATCGGGAGACAGCAGGCTGAAAAACTGTTGGAAGATGACGTGAGTTATATTTAGTATATGGGGTGTCATTTGGACCATATTGGACAACTGTCCTCGCGATCCTGAGGGATCTATAAGCCCTGTTGATAAGGTCAGGAGAATGATATTGTCACACCTTTTTGGCTATTAATCATATTGTCACACCTTTCTGATTGATTTATATCATCCTAGAGTTCACATTCCAAAGTATAATCATGGTTACTTGGATAGAAGCTTGTGTGTTATGAATTTATATTGTCATATTTGTTGTTATGTATATAGGGACATGATGGAACATTTATTATACGGACATCTAGCCGAGCTAACATGTATAGCTTATCTATCTGGTGAGTTAATAAATAGCGTCAGTCCCCGTTCATTGAAGGGACCGCGATAATTACTTCGATTTACCCGATGAAATATCGGTTTGGCTATCTTTCTAACAACTTGAAAGTTCGCCAAACCGAAAGGAGCGTCCTTTCCCCCCTGCCCACGGCATTAGTTACTCTACAAGATACAGTAAACTCCTGTTATACTGAAGTGGTTCTTTACCCTCTATAGCTTGAGAGTAATTGTAACCAGTCCACTTCGTTATAACCAGAGTTTAATGTACAGTAGAGTCTCCGAATAACGGATACGTTGGGGACATCACTTCTGTTCGTTGTAGAGGGATTGTCCGCTTCTCGGAGTGCCCGTTTTGGTAGACTCTACTGTCAATATATTTACACTATTTTTAGGCATCAAAACCAGTGCAGACATTACCACATTAAACAGAATGATAGTGATCTTTACTATATTTCTGATAAATATCCATTTCCCAGTATTACAGATCTTGTTAATTATCACAAGTATAATGGAGGAGGTCTGTGTTGTAGACCCAAGAGAGCACCCCAGGGTATCTCTCCCAGAGATAGAAAGATATTTGGTAAGGAGTGTAGAGGGACTGTTGTGGCGTGAACTTTGCCATATGATATATCCGTATTAAAGTGTTTATAGATTCTTGATGTTAACACAATTTATATTAATATTTTAACACCTTTTCGAGGGGCATCACCTTTATGCAGTGGTCTTAGTGCTTTCACTATTAAATAAATCTCGCAAAGGTGTGAAAATATGAATATATAGTATAATATATGCCTTTTATTTACAGATGAGACCTGGGAGATTAATCCTACAGATATAGAGATTATTAAGGAACTGGATGAAGGACAATTCGGGGTAAGTAGCCAATCACATTTGAGGGTTTACGTCAATCATGTATACTCGAGTTATCTACCCTGTTGTTTTGGTGATTGTTTACATGCTTGTTTACTAGATTGTTTACTTCGCTAAATGGCGAGGGAGCATAGACGTAGCTATGAAGAAGATAAAGGAGAGTACTTCTATTTGTGAGGATGATTTATTGGAAGAAGCTGAAGTAATGAAGTAAGTCATTGACATAAGACACTCAAATATTAATCCCCTATGCCGGCTGTTTCAACCGGCCCACAGGATGTGTTACAATTGGTATAGGGCGAAAAGGTTGGGAAACCGCTAGGTCTCTGTCAAATGATCAAATGTTATTTTATAACTTTGTTTATTGTTGTTCTATTTGTTGTTTTATAGGAATTTCTCACATCCTAACCTGCTGAGATTATATGGTATCATTACAGAGAAGCCTATTAGATTAATCACAGAATATATGATCCATGGTTAGTTATGTGAGTAATATATTTATTCTACAATTTTGAGCGAGAGGGCCTGATGGGTTGTGGAAGAACACAAAGTGTCGACTGTGATGCTACCGTCCTAAATAGTACCATCCGGAGAGTTCTGGATAAACCTCTGCGGCGTGGCCCTGTTGTCCCCTATAAATCAGCGGTTCCCAACCTGTGATCCACAGGATGTAAATATTTGTATTACAGTCTATGGGAGTGGGTCCACACCTCCACCGATGGAATAGTTTGAGAATCGCTATCCTAAATAAAACATCTCCTAGCTACTATCATTAATAACGAATATATATACAAATAATCATATATGGATATTTAGAAACTCTTAGGTGCTAATATGTGGTATTCATCTCTGCCATTAATTCATCGCTTATGTCCTTTAGCTCATTGTTCTCGTGTTGGGCTTTGGCTATTTTGTTGTCCAACTCTTGTAGTTCCATTTTCTTGCGTTTCACTTGTGCGTTCAAGACAAGTTGTTCTTGTTTACAAGTTTTAGCAATTTCTTCATATTGGTTATTTTTTTGATCCATTTCTTTTTCTACTTGTATCAGATATTCTGTGTACTTTATTTGCTCTAAATATTCATATATTAACACCTTCCAAGTACAATACGTTACATGCGAGAATGACTTCTGAATGGTTAGAAATCGATATTGTACCCCCTATACCAACTTTAACACATTCTGTGGACATCCTGCTGTTGTCCGTGGGCCACCAAGAGGTCCATTGACCCTCCCCTTCGCCTTCATGCTTCGTAGCCCAAATATCACCCCGATTGGCCACTACTCATGTCGATTCACAACCTAACAACGAAAATGTATGAAAATATATAACATACCATCAACACCTTTCCTCTCTTTCCTCTCAATCTGTGTCAGAATCCTTTCAACTCTATCTACAGCTCCAGACAGTATTTCTTTCGTTTCTCTGCATTTCCTTATATTCTTTTTGGATGCAATATCTGTCTCTATGAAGTCTTCTATCATAGAATTCTTCTTTTGAGAGAGCCGCGCTACTTTATGATCAAAATCCTCCAGTTGTTGATCTAAAGGTGTTTGTATAGGCTTGTTTACTTTTTAGATAGGACCAACTGTTAATTTCTATATTTTCGGATGTATTTCACGTTTTCCCCTATTCCACTAGAAATATCCAAAAAATATTGCAAGTCTTTGTTTACAAGTATAATGTATACGTATGTAAACAACTTTTATTGCCAAGATATTCGAGAAAATTGTATTTATACATCTCCAGTCTTGTTTTTGAGTATTTGTTTACCAACACCTACTTATAAACAACAGAACAACATACTTATTTCCATATATCCCTCGTCTGTCATATCCTTAAAACTTCTGAGGATTTCTAGGGTTGTATTCAATTCAGACATTTTATTGTGTAGAGATTCATATTTTGACTCTAGGACTAGTTTTGACTTGTTCTCAACTTCCTCTGTTTCTGGACTGTCTCTCACCTATAGGATAAGATCCATATTGTCCTGGAAACTCCCTCGATCTCAGTCTAACGGACTCTTAGTGCCCCTCCTATATAGGAAGACCCTACGTCCCTAAGAATGCTAGTGATCTGATTGACATGAAAGTTGGTACATGTGTACATTTTGGGGTGTATATCTACACCTCTGGTGTCAAATTTATTTTCACACCTTTTTGGTTAAAGATAAAACAATCAAATTAGAGGATTTGTAAACAACAACATATTTAAAAGTGGCACAGTGTGTCAGATAAAAAATAATGGCCATCTGTGCACACCCAACGGTAAATATCCATATATCCTGAGTTTTTCGCTTACACCAATACACTTAGTGCCTTCATAAATGCCTTTAAAAATACATGCAGAGTGGTTTCAATACTGACTCAATAGTCGGCACAGTAATGCACTAATCGATGGTTGTCCTAACCTCTCCTAATCCAGACCTACGTGTGGGTAAAAGGTGTGAATTTCATGCTTGTAGCAATTTTGCTTATGCCAAATGCTCCCACACCTTGACACCTTGGGAAAATTCTTGCATGCATCACCTATCGCACGGACTGGAGGACCTGTGGCAACCATTGATAGGTGCATAACAACAACAACAACAAACATACCCTAGCTAACATTTCCTGTTTATTAACGACATCACCCTGAGATATCAGATTCTCCTCAATCAATACTTGCTCCAGATCTTGCTGCATTTTCCTTAATTCTAGTGTATAGCGCTTCTTATTCTCTTTAAGCAGTAATCTGTATTCAGCTCTTGTGCCTTGTATAACAGTTATGATTTCTTCTTCTGTAAATCTATGTTAGGACAGGGGTAATGTTATCATAAGGGGCATAAATGCACCCCTGAAAGCAGTGGGTCCAATCTGTGGTGCAGGCACGGACAATCAGGCTTTCATCCAGCATTTCTGAACCATACCTCTAAATTTTCCCCTCATTTTACGCGCGCCTAGAGTATACATATAGTATTACAGTATGGGGACTTGCTCGAATTTGACGCGCCTAGATCTATATTCACTGAAATTCATGCGCCTGTAAGCGCGTCGCATACGCCTGAATGAAACCCTGCGGACGACAGCATCCTGTGTACCCCGATCACAAAATTTGTATTGCAGTATATGAGAGAATCGACAGATTGTGTTAAGATTGATACAGGGCGTGAAAATGGTAAGGAACAACTGCCCTATGGGGCTGTTAATGTACCCATATGGGAGTGATTACATGCTCAGAGGTGTAAGAACTAATTCAGGACATTCTGGGGCTGCTGAATATGTATAAAACTGGGAGCGGATCGAATCTGTGCGGACAATATTTATGATAGAAATGGGAAGTAGTGTGAATATATTATTATTTATGCGCCAAATATGACAATACAGTTTCAAACCTCATATCATCGATAAAAATCTCCACATGTTGCCAAATAATTGTCCTCATAAGGTGGAAAAGTGACACAATTTTCACAGTTACCTTGCCACAAATCTATTCTCATATTCACTCAGATAAGCTTCCGTCTCTTCTCTAGGTGTCATAGGAGTATCAATTTGATCTGTAGCCTCATCTGCGTAACCTTCATCATAATTACTCTTATAGAGTGATTCTGACATCTAAACTGAAACTGGAACTATAGAAATATTAGTGTCATATGTGAATAGTGCCATTTTTGGACACATGTACATAACGACACTTTCGCCTTGTGTCACACTTATTAATATCAATAGAAAATGGACAAAAATTATATAGCAGTTTTTTGCACGAATATTTTGTGCTAATTTTGGTAGAATGTATTTTGCTTGTAATGCTATTACTCAAAATTTCGCTCCTATTTTATTAAGCCCGCCTAAAATATGATCCTTGTAGATACGAAATACGGTTCCATAGGGTACAGATTATGGCCGTTTGTTGGCTCAAAATATGGTTCTTTTGTTATTTTAATTATTTATATTTGCTTAATGCATAATATTAATTGGTAAAATCAGCCTATTCATGAACAGACCACAATTTTAATAGTGGCATATAGTGTCCTGAATGCTTAATAATATTCGGGTAGAAATGAATGGATTCTGCAATATGATATATCCTATTTGTATTGTGTTGTGTATCTATTGAATGAGAACACCCTTGGTGGTAGCATACATGCTCTTATAACCGGTATAAATATACAGGGATATATGAGAACCGGTTTCCAGAGGATGGTGCTTATATCCGGTATGTTCTTATAACCGGTATCCACTGTTACTGTATTATCCTGTAGGATCTCTGTTGTCATATCTACGGGAGAACAAGCTTATAACTAGTAACATACAGATCATGCTAGACATGGCGACACAAGTTGCAGCTGCTATGGGATATCTTGAAAATTTCTGTTTTATACATAGAGATTTGGCTGCTAGGAATTGTCTGGTGGGGGATAGGTATCTTGTTAAAGTGGCTGACTTTGGACTTACTAGGTGATCTGTTTGTCTGTTTTGTATCTGTTTATTTGTGTGTGTGTGTTTGAGCTAGTTGGTTGTTAGTTAATTTGTTTGTTTGTTTACTTATTTGTTTGTCTGTATGTTTACTTATTTGTTTGTTTTTGTTTGTCTATATGTCTGTCTCTTTGTCTGTCTGTTTATTTGTGTGTGTGTTTGTGCTAGTTAGTCAGTTGTTAGTTAGTTTATTTGCCTATCTATTTATTTAGTTGTCTGTTTGTTTGTTTGCTTGTTAATTTATATTCATATTCACCATTCCTTAGGTATGTAGTGGATGACACGTATACAGCATCAGAAGGCAGTAAATTCCCAATTAAATGGGCTGCTCCAGAGGTTATTAACTATGCTAGATTCTCAAGCAAATCTGACATATGGTCATATGGTATGTTGTTATTAGTACGGCTACTATTGGGGAATATATATTCAGGTGTTTATACAGGTGTTTGTGGACACCTAAAGACCTATTTCACAAAGTGTCATCCCAGATTGTCCTGAGAATTCTAGCCGTCCTGTTGACGTGAAAATTGGTATATGGATACATTTTGGGGTGTTATGTGCACCTAAAGTATAGAAATATTCTAATGTGGATATTTACACACCTTTTTAGTGATTAAAGTTAATCCAGTTAGGTTAGAGGCTTTGCCATTAAATAATACGCCCATTGTATTGGTTGTGTAGGTGTGTCAGATGTATATATCATATGATTAATCATATTTTCACATCTTTGGGCAATATTTCAAAATGATACTAGAGATTTGGTTTCAACAATTATCCCGGGGTAGTCATGTACGCGGAATTCTATTCTGACATTTCTGAATATCATACACTGATATTTATCATATATGGACACCGAGCTGCTCCATCAGTTTGTCAGCTAGATATGCTTTGATGTTGTTTATTGTTGTTTTATAGGTATACTCCTATGGGAACTCTTCACAGGGGGTATCACCCCTTATAAATCTTTCCCCACTCATCAACTAATGCTCGAACAGGTAAACATCTACAATACTACTGAACCATGGATAATTCCTTAAATTCATTCTATTTTTAGATATTGAAAGGTTACAGACTAGAACAACCACCTACTTGTCCTAATCACATATATGAAATTATGCTGAGTTGCTGGCTACAGGTAGGCCTAACAGTATACTCTCTAACCCAATCAATTTTCAGTCTCATATAGGTGTTAGAATGTGTATATAACACTACGTAACTATTATATTCAATTAACCAATAGACTATCAGTATAGCTATATCCTCAAATCTGATAGGTGGACACATTTTGTTACCTATCTCAGAGAGTTTTATAGATATTGCTTTGAAATTTGGAAGTGTTCCTAGGTTTATCACATTCCACACAATTGCCAAATTTCAAGTTTGTCCTTTGGCCTAAACCAGTGTTCCCAACCTGTTTTCACCCATCGACCCCTGTACCAATTTTTACACATTATGGGACCCCTCCCATACACTGCAATAGACCCTTTGGATCCCAGGTTGTGAACCACTGGCCTGGACCAATGAATTTACAATCCCAAATACCCATTGTCCAACTTTAATTTAATTCCAATTTAGAGTCCAGAAAGCAGACCCTCGTTCAACACAGTGGACAAAAACCTTCGTCGACACATAAGGTCAGATTACACTGACACTCTTATTGAAAGTTAATTTGATAATCTGCATATATTGGAGTTAATATAATCCTCTTGTTATTGTTGTTGTTGTTGTTGTTGTTGTCTTATCTAGATATGTACATTTTATCTCATGCTCTTGGTTTGTTTGTGTAAATATATTTCCTTGTTTTATAATGTATTAAATTTGTTTTGGAGTATGTTTATTATTGAAATTGTCTTAACACCTTTTGTCACACATTTGGGGTAGGCATTGGAGAAGTCTCGCGTTTGGCTATGAATGGCAAATATGAAATTGAAAGTAATGTCACTTTCAATTGGAACTGAAAGTGAATACGGTTTTCTATTTATAGTAAAAATACCGATCTACCTTCGGGGTACCCAGTGCCAATTAATTTCTACCCCTCTGATATGTTAATTGAATTATTAGTATGACGTCACAAAAGTTAATTTTAATTCCGAAATAATTAACGAATCAGATTTGTTTCTAGAAATACTATGAACAGAACTTTGCCCCGCAACGCTGCTGGTGCATCGGTATGCAACCCGACCGCTTCTACATTCCAATCTAAGCCTCGGTTGGTAGGAATGCTGGAAGAATATTTGGAGAGAGAATTGAAGATTTTAGGGAAAAACATTTCCAAACCTAATTCAGCTCGATTACAGGTTATTTTTAGAATATTTATAATTTAGTTACAGTTTGTAACACTTTTATGGGGAAGGCGAAATCTCCTTGACCGATCCCCCTGAATTGGTACATGAGTACATTTTTGGGTGTACTTGGGGTCTGAAAATTGTACAGTAGACTCCACTTAATTGGGTCACATCGGGACTTGTTTCTAGCCAAGTACCCCAAACAGCTGTTAGTGTGTTTACTAATATTTTGCTGATGAATCATACTTTTAGGCACATAAGGAAGTGTTTGAGCATTTGATTGGAGAGTTTCATTCGTTTAAACCAATTCTGTCCGCTATAAAACAAGAGTATGATAGTTATATTTCAAACCTTGAGGAGCAAGTGGACCAATTGGACCCTCTGAAGGTAAATATTTGTTGTTGTTGTTGTTGTTGTTGTTGTTGTTGTTATTAATTTGTTTATTTTTAGCTTAAACTCCAGCTAATATCCGAAGAGAATGAAAAGAAATTCTTGGTTATTCAAAATGAAGAAAAACATGGTAAACAAATATATTTCTATAACTTCAAAGGTGTAAACAGTATATTTGATATTTACTTGTTTAGATGTACAGAATCTTGAGACTGAGACAGCAAGTCTAAAATCGACAATTCATCATATGGAGTATGTTCTATAATTAAACTATATGTACATGTGTTCCTATCATGTTCACACCTTTAGACTTGATACTAACGTGACATATACAAGTCTAACAGTGTCAAACCCTGATATTTCGAGGTCGAATAGATCACGTATCGGATCACATGTTTAATGCGTATTATATAGCTTAGATATTAATTGCTATACTAGTGAATAATTCTACACAATGAATTGAGGAATGTGCTCTGCTTCAGTATTACACAAGGAGCTGTTGTAATAGTATTACACATATTCATTGACCTCTCTGGATCTCAACCAGGAGTGTAAACAATTATTGTATTTTTAAGTAGACTTCACTTAACAGGATCACATTGGGTCTGTTAATCAGAGTATGATGTATATTATTTTTTTAGAGAAGCTATTGCGACGCTAGAAGCAAAGGTTCTGTGTTTACAAAGTGAATTATCAGCCCAATATATTCTATACAGGAACGAAGCTGATGCCAAAAAGATTGCAATTTCTGATCTAAGTCAACTTAAGAAAACTCAACAGGTTATATATTCATATTTTCACACCAGCCCTGAGCTTTGAATTTCATTTAGAAAAATACACAATTTTCACTTATCCGAACACTAAAATTGAAAGCGCAAGAGGGAAGTGTTGGCATAATCGGCGATGTATTGCACGTAATTCATTGCATTTATTGCAAGTGTCAACTCTTTATTTGCTTAACACATTTATAGCATTTAGTGCCTCCAATTAATAGTGTCACTTTGAGTAATCAAATTGCTATCGGCACAGATATTTATTTTACATTATTTTACATTTAACTCCTGTCATATCTAAGCTCAAGGGACCGTGATAATTACGCGATATGACCGATGAGATATAGGTTCATTTATTTGTACAATTTCACATCTCGATATAAGCATCGCAGCGCAACAACCTAATCATTATTTGCTTCGATTCTAATTATTATGAACTAATGCACTGTCTGTGAAGGTTTACTAAAGTAAATAATAACAATATATATATTTATTGAAACATGAAAGCAAGAGAAATACATAATAAGCTGCTGCGAATGCTGCTGGGAAGTCTGTAAAGGATGCTTACGAAGAACTCATTAATCATCCGTACGCTCACACCCTAACCGGTAGCAATTGATCTCAACTATCAGTTCTTCCTTCTCCTTTTGAAGCTTCATTCTCTCCGATTCTAACTTTTCGATATCCTTCATAGAATTTTCTTGAGATGATTTTTCACGTCCTCTGAATTCACTTGCTGCTTTTTTGTTGTTATTCCTCTTTCGAATGTCTAGTATGTATGTACGCTCGTTCGCGTTAATATTCAGCGCCTTTTTTATTGGGTATAACACCTTTTTGAAGTTCACTGAACACACTTTGTTTTCTGAAACGCAGTATTCGATCGGATGGGTCAAATGGTATCTGGCGCTGTGATTTCTCAAACATTTGTCTTTCAATATTGGACCCAGGAGTGTTGACCTACTTGCCATCTGACCTTATTTTGATTCTGAATATCTTAGAAGAAGTTCGCTGGTATTTATACGATTTTTGACCCTTTAACTCTGTCATGGAATAACCTTTAGGTAATTTCCAGTTTTGCTGAGCAACGTTTACTAATCCTTTTCTTCGAGTAGGTAGTTTTTGTAGTAAAATTTGATTTATAATATTCAACATGAATTGTGCTGTGAGCCAGAGATCTAACTTAGTAAACTCTAGTTTGTCCACACAACTAAACAATTATGTATCATTCGTACGATGTCCATTTCCTGATTATGACCACAGCTAATTTTTGATTACTCAATAGTGTGAATATGATGAGTAGAAATTGAATGACACAAATTCCAGATATTTACTTTCCTATTCAAAACACTATACTTAATCGATTTTAACTACAGATTCTCCGAAAGATATGTACCTGGGTCGTTAATCCACCACTATAAACGGGCACATTCCATGTCTAGCAACACCTACTATTTCCTTGTACATGGTTGTGGTTGTGTTGGCTAGAACCTTTCGAAATAGCGGACAACGGTTAACGACTGCAATTATTCTTAAATATAATCGAAAACTCACATACGTAATCCGGAAATTATCCTCTATAATTCCCTAACAACCAGAAGTGGTTACTAATATGCATCTATCCACTCTACAGGGCTTAGTAGGGTCATAGGCTCATGCCCCCTACGGTCCCATGGGTGTATTAATGATATTATTTATAGCAACCAGATGATAATATAGCTCAGAAGGAAGATCCTATTGTTTTAAGAATTGCACTCAAACAGTGCAGGGAAGACCTGAAGCTGAGTCAACGCAAACTGACCCAGGTATACTTCTTGACAACGGTAATGTATATTGGAATGTAAGGAGGATGGATTAATAATAATCAACAGTTCCAAACCTGGCCTGGGGTTGATGGTACACGGACGACAGCAGGGGGTCCACAGGATCTTAAATTTGTATTATTTTCTATGGGAGGGGTGTCCACGCGGTTTGGACACATTTTACCATTTCCTTGACAACCATATTGCCAATTAGAATGTTATGTTTAGATAATAGCAGATTATGGTGACGTTATCCCACGTAAGGAATTCGAGGACTTACACTCACAATTTGAAATCACAAAAGATTCATTTGAAGAGCTGAAACAGGACTTTACAACCTTGAATATGGAGCGTGACTTGTTAGATGAATCATATAAAGAGGCAGTTCTAGCAAAGTCAAATATTTCGAAGGATTTGGAGAGGTTAAAGGGTAACGCAACCCCCAGACCCCAATGGGACCAGTGAGTACATGTGTTATTCATATTTTCACACCTTTTTGGTGGAATGTGAATTGGTATTATTACTCCGGTTAATACGAACTCAGGATAAAGCTGACAAATGTGAGCTTCCGTTGGGGTATTAACGAGGTTCATTATTGTCCGCAAAGTGTCCGCACATCTAAAAAAGTGTCCAAATGGCAAGATCATGGGTACATTTTGGGTGTCAATATATAATATATTCTAGCAATTAATCATATTTTCACACATTTTGATTATACTTCAAACAACTTTCAGTGTTCGATATATGTTATACAATTTAAGTTCCAGATTATTAATATATATCTAGACAGGTGTCAATTGGAACTAATGGCTTCTATAGATTCTACATATGTTCTGTATTATCGTTTGTTCTTATATTTATTGTTTGTGATTTGAGTACAAAACATGTAGTGTATCATAATCATACTGCTTTAAAAACACTAAACATTACTAATGCACTTATCCCGCTAATATGATGATTGCATTATTTGCTACTGTATGTTCTCGACATGCAAATTGGTATTTTGCGTAACTTCTTTGAGGGTTTCCCACGTAAATTCTCTTCTTAAGATATGGGGGCAAATTTCAAATAGTGTCTCTTTTACAATCTTGTTATTTACCTTCACTTAGTTGTTGTTATTCTTTGTTTTATGATTCAGAATTTTTGTATTTTTATCAATTATTGACTTGTATGACTTAATTATGGAAACATGTTCAGTATTTTAGTTAATAATATTATCAGTTAAGTTCTCCACGGATATATCGGAGTAGAATAAAACTTCGAGAAATAACAACAAATGACAAATGCCTAATAAACACGATTAACTTCTATTTATACTTTTTCAGTTGTGCAAGATTCTTTGAAGACGGTAAATGGGCGGGATTAACAGAGGATACCAGCAGTGCGGAAAAGGTTGACTTTCTATTGGTTGAAATGTCAGGACTCAGTTTAGAAGAAGTCAGGGCTAGCGACATGTTCCAAGGATTGGTATGTCAATTAGAACTAATTTAATTAGATAATTACGTCATATATATTGTCCCTAGGGTACAGAGGATCATATACCGAAGTTTCTAAGGTGTGATGGTCAGATTAAGAATACTCATATGAAGAAACAAGAAGCATATAAGATACTATCTGCTTACTGGCCTTATAGAGTACAGCAGCTAGTTAATAACGATAATGTAAGTGAGTATAGTCAACTTCTGTTTTATTGCATCGAACACGCTTATATCAAAGTCTGTAATTGTACAAATATGGTCCCAAACCGTCAAAGTAACATACATTCCATCGGTCATATCGATGTAGTTATCACGGTCCCTTGAGCTTAGATATGACAGGAGTTGACTCTATGAATATTCTATTTGTTATGTTTTATTGAGCAACATTCTTAATATTTTCTTTTTGTTGTCATAATTTAGACAATCGAGTAATCATAGTTGGAATACGGGCATTCTATTTATAGGTTCCATTTGATGTGAGCCTATACACATACCTGTCTGAGATCCAATCAGAAGAGAGGGTTTATGAGACAGCATACAATATACATCAGACTCTATCACAGTATGAATTCCAGCTGTTACCGGGATTATTTCTATCTGTCATTTTAGGGAAGGTAAATTAGATATCTGTTGCGACGGATATGGGAAAATGTCCCGTTGACCTCCCCTGGGACCGCCACTAGCTACAGAACAGGTTGACATTTCCTCCTTTTGATGTTAAAATCAAATATTTAAATATCTGACAATTCTATCGTGTTTTTCAGTGTATTTTCTACACTTCACTTCAGATATAATTTGAATCAATTCATCTTACAAGTGTTATATGTGTGTATTTGATTTAGAAGGAAGAGGAGATCTATTTTGAGTTGCTAGCTAGACACGACATTCTGAAATCTCAGATATATAACCTAGCAACCACAGAGGAGGAAGGTTATGCTAAAATTTCTCAAGATAACTTAGTTAACTGTATTCTGTCTAACTTCTCAGTTTTCACTGAGGATATGGCTGTTAAACTAACCAATTCAATAGTAGAGTCAGATGGTATAGTAGTTGATGAATTAGCCAAACAGGTGATTGTTTGTTTGTTTGTTTGTTTGTTATTGTTTATCTGTTTGTCAGTCTTTGTGGCGGATTTGTGCTACTTAAACAACCACTTTCTATAAATATTCACCTTAATATATTTGTATTTAGCTTGGAGAAGGAGCTTCAGAATTCGTTGAGAGATTCTATGAAGTATTCTTAGAACAGAGAGAAGTGTTAATTAAAGATATTACAATTAAACTAGAGGGATTTGAGTAAGTTCACATATCTCATAGCTCTATGATGGCATAAAGGTAGCTCTTTATGTCATCTTGCCAAAACACCTCTCGTGGGATAGTAGAATAGGGTCCTGGGATGACCTCTGTGGTACTTGTACTTGTATAGAGGATGAGTTCGGGAGCCTTTGGACGGAGTACAGAGACCCTATTTTATGAATTTACGTAGAGGTATCAGTGATTCGCCTGTTCAAAGGTTTGATTTCGTTCCTAAATATCGGCGTGCCAATGGGTACTCAGACCATCCAAACCCCCTAGAGGGGTTTCTTAATATTCTGCCCCCACTAGTCTCAATATTTCATAGTTCTGTTATCGCTTTGGACTTTCTAATAGACAACTTCACACTGAATTAACCAAAACCAGCTGATATAGAATCTGGCGTATGGATGAATAATTTTCATTCATGCGATTTATGCTTGAATAATTCCAGAGCCACTATATGCCACTATATGCCACTATATGCCACTATATGCCACTATATGCCATAATTGTGTTATATAAGAACTAAATTTATGAAATTCCGAAAGTTTCTAATGGCAGAACGTAAAGTTGTTATAAAGAATGCAGATATGACAGAAGACATGCAGCTGAATGTCGTCCAAATAGCCACAGTTGCTCTCGACAAGTTCTCTGTTGAGAAAGATATAGCTGAGTATATCAAAACCCAATTTGATGATAAATATCAGACACATTGGAATTGTGTCGTTGGGAGGAATTTTGGTTCGTATGTAACACATAAGACGAAGCATTTCATATATTTTTATGTGGGACAAGTTGCTATTTTGTTGTTTCAATAGTTTGTTTGTTTGTTAGTACATTTACTCGCTTGTTTTTGAATGTTGAGTTGTTTCAGATATTGAAATATTAAAGTATCATATGATTAATCATATTTTCACTCCTTTTGGCCTAAAATTCAAAATCTTGCTAGATATTTGGTCTCAAAAATTTCTTATTGTATGTAAATATTCGTGTTAGACAGTTGAAAGAGTCAAAATTGAATTCTACATCCCCTGTTACCCTAATCAGCAGGTGGAAGCTGATCTCTTGGAGAATTTCGAAATATTCATAAACAGGCGTGAGAATATGATTAATAATAAAGCATACAGGAGAGTCACCGAATAACGGACACGTTGGGGACATCGCTCCTGTCGGTTTTAGGTAGTTGTCCACTTCTCGGAGACTGCTAATGTATTACATATATGATTGCTAATTCATTCCTTTCCAGGAGAGGGAGTGTCCGTTTTGGGAGATCAGTGTATAATGATCTCATTTATCCATATTTTCTATTTTTAGAACTGTATCTGTAGATGATTTTGTGATCACCCTAAAGAACCTGGACCCCTCCCAACCGGAGAAGAAGTTGTCCCAACTCCTCCGATTTATTTTTAGTATCCCAAACAAATCTGTCGATTCTATTTCTGGTACTCGCACAGAATCCGTTCAGACAGTTCTGTCACTTTTGAGTCAAAGCGCTATAATGCGTAGTTAATAAATATATTTATTTGTATTCGTATTGTTAACACTCTTTTATTGGATATTTCGTGACGTAAACAATTTTATTATGTAAACAATATTACTAAACTCCTATTTAATTGGTTGAGAATCCTTTCACCTTTTTCTCAGAGGCCTTAGTCAACTACTGCCGCACGGGTTTGTCTATCGCAGTGGACCCCCATGCCAATTCAGTCTCATAAACAAACAAACAAATAACCATATACAATGATACAAACAAACAAACATATTATTTACAAAATACACAAACAAATTACTGAACTCTGTATAACAAAAATTCCCCCGATCCTATCAAGAAGTTAATATACTCTCCTTGTCCCGAATAAGTCCCCAGATTACGGCCAACTATACAGTGCCATACTGGGTTATACTCCGTATCAAACCTGTCCTTTATGTATGTAGCTATTTCTTTCTCGATGTTACTTATCGCCGTTGCATATGTGGCGACTGATATGGCATTTTGTTGTTGCACCGAGGGCATATTCGTCGCTATTGTGACCACTTTTTGTTCTACCATTTGATTTGGAGGCAATTTTTGAGTTGACTTGTATTTATAAGATATTTCTAAGCATATATTGATTGCATAGACCTGTTTAATATTTCACTTAGGTGTGAAGATTAATTATACTTTCATACCATAATACCTAGAATAGTAGCTGGGGTGATTATTCATATTCTAGCACCCTTTAACGGGGGATATATATATATAACCAACTCCCCTAACGTGATTTTGTGACGTGTTATGTCCCAGTTTCCATGGTTACCTCGTTGGTATTTGGCTATGCCCATTCAAGGTGGATACTATCCAAGCTTGTTTATCGTAATTAGTAAACAAATACACGAATTAGTGTTTATTTCCTAAATGTATACATATTTACTGTTGTCACCTATTTCAATGCTTTGTAGAAATTCCATTGTAATCCCATTGTTGTAGGTTCCTAAACTAGCCAATCAAATGCGAGTATTTAGAAACCTACAACAATGCGAATCTTTCTATAAAAACTGATTATTGCAGAATTTACAAAATATCTACACAACACCTCGAAAATACGCGAGAAATGTCCGAACGAAAGGCTGTAATCAAGAACGCCGATATGAGCGAGGATATGCAACAAGACTCCATCGAGTGCGCTACTCAGGCCATGGAGAAATTCAATGTAGAAAAGGATATCGCCGCATACATCAAAAAGGAATTCGACCGGAAATATAACCCCACTTGGCACTGTATTGTGGGTCGGAATTATGGGTCCTATGTAACCCATGAGACCAAACACTTCCTGTACTTCTATCTAGGACAGGTTGCTATCCTCCTCTACAAATCTGGTTAGATGGAATGTTGAATTTATCACTTACTTGTTTGTTGTTTGTTCTACTTTTATTATTCAATTATTATTCCTGTTTGATTGAACTTATGACGTAAATATGAAGCTTATCTCTCAGCTATAATTGAGCGGGAGGGCGCCACACTAATGTCCAAAAGTTAGGTTCCAGTTTGCAAAATATTAGTTCCAAATTAGGACACTTCAGTGGAATCATAAGAATGCAGCCACTTTATTAGGTTTCCATTGTTGTAGGTCTAGTCTGCTCATCCAATGAAATTGCTTAATTGAAACCTACAACAATAGGTCCACTATATATTCAGCCACTTACTAGTTCCAGTTACAATTATGAATTTGCAAAAATTTCATAATTTTAGTTGTAGAATCATAATTCACACCTCAAAATACTCAAATATGATTTTGATAATTTGCCATTTTGTGTCGTTTTCGACACCTGTTAGCTGTTGGAACATATTATCTGGTTCATTTTGTAATATTCCCTAAAGGTGTGAAAATATAATGTAATCACCAAAAATGTATCCATGAGTAAGTTGTTCCCAACCTGGGGTCTTGGTGGTCAATGAATGACAGCAGGAGTTGGGAACCCCTGCTGTCTGTTACCCCTCTATCAGCTGACACTTACCTCTGCTAATTATGCCATGTGGTTTAGGAGAAGTAGATTAATTCCTCTATAGTGTATAATCTGGTTTCTGATGATAATATACTATTATTATAGGTGTTAGGAGGAAGCTTAATTAGATAAGTGTGATAATAGTATAACAAATAAGTTCCGAATTCATATACATTGGATCAATTGTCCGAATATATATATATTTGTTTATTAATGTTATTTACAATTAGCATATGGCACAAACACAAGAAAACAAAGTCTCAATAAAGAGCTATGACATGTCTGAAGATATGCAATCTGCTGCTACCAAACTAGCACAAGAGGCCATTGGACAGTTCCAGGTTGAAAAGGATGTCGCAGGGTATATAAAGAAGGAGTTTGACCGCCGGTATAGCCCGACATGGCACTGTGTCGTTGGGAGGAATTTCGGTTCGTATGTAACACATGAGACGAAGCATTTCATATATTTTTATGTGGGACAAGTGGCAGTGTTATTATTCAAATCTGGTTGAGCTATTTATTTGTTTGTTTGTTCATATTTAATAATTTTGTATATTTTGTTATCATCTGTTCTTATAATAAAACCATTGCTATAATTATTTTATCGATTAAAGGAGCTATTCACCAGGAAATTAGAAGTGGCACAGTGTGTCACATCTAAAATCGTGACCCCAATGCATATCCAACGGTACTTGTCCATGTTCCTTGAAAGTTTCAGCCCTGTGTCTATAATAGTTTTGTCTGTCCACCGCTGACGGATAAATCACCAACCTTTTTCACCTATGAATGCCTCCCATAGACTGTAATTCATATTTCGAGATCATTAGGACCCCCTGCTGTCGTCCGTGGACCACCAAAGGGCCCACTACAATAGTATAGTTGGTACAATTCCTTATATGGAAGTTCAGTTATGAGGGCATAGCAAAATACTTCAGCTGATTTCAATCATCCGAATAATTTGCATAAAATAGGCCCATTCCCATTCATAAACTTATTTCTAGAAATTAACTGGTACTACATACAGTAGACTTCGTTTGGGAAGCTCACTGACCATTTTAGGGAAGGTGTCGAATGTGGGGCAGCCTATGGTGTTATGACTAAAACGGGAAACGTTATAGCATGTAACTGTCTCCCTCCACCCCGTTTATGGAGCTACACAGTAGTATACATAACTTCACTCTTATATGCCTAGTTCCAAATATCTACACACTTACTTGGAATACTATTTTCACCGATTAGGAACTAAGTTTGCTGCTACTATCTTACATAGAATGCTACTGGTAACCTAGCAACAACTACACATACTTGGAATTATCTACTCAATAGGCTATACTACTTGTCAGAACAGCGATTATTTACGGTTGGTTATTTTTAGACTTTATATCTGCTATAATATAGTTTATAATATGCGTATAGTGACAAGATTATTTACATTTTCGTAGCCCTATCTCGACAACTATATATTGGTTTCGTATGCTCAAAATTGTAATAATGTGGGGCAGAGTGCCCTCTTACCGAACCGCCATGTCTCGAGACAATTCGTCTCACCTTAACCACACTATAGGGGACCTTAATTAATGGTTATTTTGCTTTTGGCAACTTTATTGACACTTAAGGATGTTGACCGGGACGTAGCAGATTGGAATGTGTGGATATTCCCAAGTAATATGGTTTATTTACTAACACTATAATCATAAACAAACAAACAAATTACTCAAAATATCTATAACAGTCATTAGTTATTTTCCACACAGAATCCATCTGTCTAGCTAGTATAAATATTTGTGAGAAATTCTGTGGTCCCATTCCTTCGAATTGGACGATTCCCTCCACAGAGATGAGTAGTCTCATTGTGCTATCGTCAGAGATAGGTTGACAATCCACGCTAGTGACAGAATGTGTCGAAGTGGGCAGGTCCTGGTAGAATTTGGTGATGTTCATATTGCCCTGTAGTATGTTACCATTCCATAAAGCCACCGCGGTATCTATGTAGAGATTACCTATTTCGTGTCGACGTTTATCATTGAATCGGTAGAACTTGTTTACTACTTCAGTTCCAGTTTCACAGGTCGCATCTATCAGCCGTTGCTCCTCATTTGCCATTGGATTTTGTGTATATAATAGTACCTAATATAAATGTATGGTAATTTTAATTCTAACGATGTGGTTGTATAACAATTGTTAAAACTGCGCTAAGGCATTTATCCATGGTTTAGCTTACAGTGGTAGCGTTAATAACGGGGTCCTGATAATTATGTATACAGATATCTCCCGTTATATCGAAGCTCAAGGGACCGTGATTATTATTTCGGCATAACTGATGAAGCTTTGTTCCTTTGACGGGCTGGGACCATATTTGTACAAATTCAGACTTTGATATAAGCGGGTATTTCAATATATCCGTGTTAGATAAAACTGGAGTTTACTGAATATTTTAAGATAATGTTTCACTGTAATCAGCTCTGTTTTAGCGACAACTTTTGGGCAACAATTATCTACAGTTCCAAGTTATTTTGACACTTAAGTATACACCAATTTCCACTATTAATATATTTCCTTCTTTTATGAATATATTTGTATTACAGATATACTATACACATATTTAGGATAGTTATTAGTAACCATGGATACTACACCAGCAAACAATCAGATAACAGACAGCCCTAAGCTCTCACGGACTTCTAGTCCCCAGGTATTTTAGATACATTATTTTGCACCCCATGGGACAGTTTTTACCCCTTGGGCAGGGCTCTCTTTTCCAGAGGACTGTGTTTGTTTGTATTTTGTATTTACTATTGTCTAATTGATTTAGGTTGATTTATCTAAACAACCAATAGAAAAGCAGGCTCGTATGAATAAGCCTATTGTCTCTGTAACAGATAACAAGATTCCTAAAAGAACTACAGCTGCTGGTAATCCTAAAGGAAGAGGTTTGTTTTTGTCATACTTGTTTACTTATTTGTTGTTGTTGTTGTTGTTGTTGTTGTCTGGACCGGTCTTAGAGGTGATTTTAACCTTTGCCACCATTCGCTCAATTTTCAGTATTCAAAAGGCAAAAATTCCATAAGATTATGCGACTGTCTAGTTCGCCTATTACAGTTGTTCCCAACCTTTTGACCTGTGTATCTCCTACTGTCACCCGTAGATCACCAAGGGTTCATTGACCTCAGGTTGGGAACAACTGGCCTAGTGAATGATTAACACCTGACTCTTGTCTCGGGTTTATTGCCAAAACTATTTGCAGTGAATTCGCTTTTAGACATATTGAGATGTATCTCCATAATTAATAAACATTTATGTGTATAATTCACATATGAGTGTGGTTACTGTATATGCATATATTACTAGTATACTCCTTGATATATCTTATAAATATTGCAGCCTACGGTTTAACCCTCCGCCTAGAATAACCACTATTATAGCGATAATATATTAACAAACATGTCGTGACCATCTTAGAATCTATTAAACTGTATTACACACTCATTAGCACGTAATTAGGTGTACTGACGTTATACGTATATTCTAAAATCACGAGATAGCGTATCATTAATTATAAATAATGATAAGATGAATATATTATTGTTTATCGGAATCATATCTTTATGATTTGCTTTCATAGACATCTGACTTGAATTTAATATTATCAAATAATATATATTTCTAAGATAGTAAGTAAATATTTGAATTTGATATTATCGGCGATTACTTTTTGAATATTTTTGTGTGTTTAAGTGGCATTAAAATAGTCAAATGATTGCTAATTGGAGTTTTGTCTATAACAGATCGGCGCTTTTGAATATTTAAAGTCACTTGCTGTTATGTCAAGATAACTTTTGTTATACTGAAGTTCGAGAGACCGTGATAACTCCTTCAGTATAGCCGGTGAAATATACATAAGAACTCGGATAAGGCTTACGATATACGTAATTTCTCAAAAACAGATCTTCAATATTGTACTAACTCTAGAAGATTTTATTTCTAAGGAATTGTAAGGGATATCGTTTAGATATCATAATTTATCCCTTTGGGCATGATGGAGAGATTTCCATAGAGATTCAATGATACATAGGAATGCAATAATTTCTAATTCAAACGATGATTTCGTAAATACTCTGACCTATCAGATTCGAGGGTTTACCCAGTATATGTAGGCTGATATTCTATTGGTTAAATGAATATACAAGTTAAGTACAGTAGGCTCTGCTTAATCTGGTCACAAAGGGGCCAGGCCAATATGACCCGCTTAACTGGTAGCTCTATAAGTGGAGTCAAATGTATATTATTGTAGACAGTGGTTATCCTGACATATATGAAAATGTGTCCACGATTATAATTAGTAAGTTTGAAATTTCATAACACGCCGTATCTTAATCATTGTCTACAGGCCAGAATGGTTAGGATTGCTTTAGATATTACACACACGTGCTTTATTGCTTAACTGTTCTTTAAGTCTGGCATTTCCTTTACTGGAAAGAGTTGTATAATATTATGAACTGAGGTGGGTGTAGACTATAGCGCTGTGTAATATTTCAATTTATCATATGAATTACTGTATTTCTCAGCGAATTATCCAATTCGTGCATACCTATTCCGTATATACAGTGGAATCTCGTTAATACGAATTTCCGGGTTCAAACGTACGTAACACAAAATTCCCTAAATTTTGACCCCCCTCCCTCCCTCCCTCCCTGTGTCACACCCACCCTCTCCCTTGTAGCGTTACGTAACATATTTAACCGTCATAGGTGTAATATTAACAATACTTCTCTGTAAATGGTTGTATTTATTTGTTTTATCACTCAATACACAAATTAAGTGAATGTAACAATTATTTTCATTTTACTACACCGACTATATTGATTAGAATATCGATATATGACAGTTTTGGAATGTTTGATTGATTTATAACTGACAGGAGTACATTTATCCAGGGCAAGGGGGGGGTGATCGATGCAACGGTGGACCTAGGGGTAGAGGCAGAAGGGTACAGTGTAACCGGCTTAATACGCACGCCAACGAACGGTCAAAATGTGTTCGTTTTATCGCGGTTACATTGTTTTGCCCTGGGTTTGAAAATCTTGATCCCAGCTTGGCGACGGTTCTGCCAGACCCTGGGAACGCCCCCTGGGCTAAGGGCATCGTCTCCTCATCAAATTGGTAACTGTCCACTTTTTGAGAAATTGTCTAAAATTAGAATATTCCAGAAATAATTACTTCCATCACTTCACGACCACTTTGACCCGTCAAATCTTTGAACTTAACATTTTCACTATAAAATCATCTACAGTTCAGTTTACGTAACCCGACAACCAAAATTCTCCTAAGCTATTCAATATATTTGCTACTGTGTTCAGTAATGAATAGGAATCACAATATTGAACTCATCAACTGAATTGGTTGCTTCATATAAATACGATAGAGTCAAATGACTTTTGTACTTTCAGTTTGTAATTATAAATACTTGAAAATTATTCCAAATTTATGTCGTTTTCTAAACTAAAAATTATGTTGAAGTCACGGTTTTTTGGTGAGAACCTCTTGCCACACTATTATGCTGCCTTCTGGCTGGCTGACGGATCAAGCAAGACCTGTGCTTCCTGTGACGGAGGGTTTAGTATTTTCAATCGCAGACATCATTGCAGATTATGTGGATATATATTTCATTCAGGTATGTTGTATATCATATGGGTATAGTGTAACCTACACAAACGAGGGGTTTTGCAGAAACAGGGAAACGGTCCGTTCATGGAGGTTACACCTGTTTTTTTTTGTTTTGGGTATGTGTGGTCCGCGCTGTCCTGCAAAATATAACTCCGATTTGGGCATGTAAATTAGCAAATAGGTCCTTTTTGGGGTATATATGTGTCCCTCTGGGGTCCTGAACTTATTATTCACACCTTTTTCCAATTATAATGTCAATATAAAGACTCTTAAGAATCTCTTAATTCCGCTAATTACAGTCAATTTTATTTGAATAGAATTTTGATTTGATTAGACTTCCTATCAAATCATAGAAATTCACTTTTCTATAAATTCCCGCTTTTATAGTTTTCCTATTTTGGTGATGTTGAAAACTAGAATTGGACAATTTGGCTAAAATTTGAATACTTTTAGAGGGAAATGTGACATAAAATGCCACTTTTCACACCTTTTAGTTGTTTTATTATTTACAATTTATAGGTGCATGTTGCCCTGTTTACCGCCCAGGAAATGAATCCCAGCTGCCTGGCGATCTAGCCGGAAAACGTGTATGCAGATTCTGTAAACAATTCCTTGAGTCCGCACAGAGCTTCTTAACGAATGGGATTGCACTATTACACATAAAAATGGGAATAGGCCCTTCTACAATTACACTACGTCTATCGGAGGATTTCAACTATCTGGAATTGTCTGTAGCTGGTATGCCTATTGAGAGAATTGGGTTAGATACTATTGATGATATCAGAATGGGAATGGGATGTATGTCAAATATTGTAGAGTCTGGTGTTGATCCTCTAAAGTCTCTTCATATACGAGGTGAGTGAATGTTTGTAGCACACACATGGAACGTGTCAGAGTTCGTATTAATGACGTTCCACTGTAATTTACAAATTTACGAGTCTTTGGCTCGTCGCTTCGCGATGAATTCGGGGCATTCCGCCTCGAGATATCCATTATTCTCCAAATTGACGGCTTCCTTGATAAACACGATAAATACATAGTTATGCGACTAGTTCAAAATTGCATACCGTATATCCTTTCCTTCACAACGGACAAACAAACAGACAGGCAAACAACAATTGAGGTTTAATCATATAGATTTGTTTACTTCACAATATGGATATAAAACTTTGGTATCTATGCTCTCGAGGCACAAAATATGTCCTGAAGTGGTTCTTACGTTGTACCCATTGGTACCAAAATGATATTTTATAGTTCTAGTTTCAATTTGTAACCAAACCTAATTAATTTTAATATTTATAGTTCTAGTTTCATTTTACTCAGTTTATACTCTTCTAGTGAGAGATGACCATTCGTCACTTCCGATTAAGATGTATGACTTTAAAGTATCTACGATCCCAGACTGTTATCTCATAATAGAATCTCTTCGGTCTCTTCTATACGTGTACAAGGCCAAGACGATCCAATCACACCTTTTGAACTCACTACAAAACACGAACAATCTGCAATCATTGGATTTCAATGGGAGAGAGTATATGTACTTACGCGGGATATTCTTACGACATAATCCTGACAACGTAGAGTATTCGTACACAGATGGATTCGTGAATATTGGAATAGCTGATTTGGGCAGTCATTCCTCGATTTTAGGCGCCAAAAATGTGTATTTAGCCAGTTGGAAATATCACACTTTACAAGTTTCGACAAACCCAAAATTAATTCGTCGTCATAACAGTATGACCGATATGCGTTAAATAATTGTACCTATTTTTAGTTTCATTTTCCAATTTATAGATTGTAGAATTCTAAATTTTAGTCTTTCAAATTTCCCCAAATTACTCTACTCACATCACTGTTTATTTGCTTGTTGTTGTTGTTGTTGTTGTTGTTGTTGTTGTTGTTGTTGTTGTTGTTTTTATATGTCCTTAATAAACATCAATCTTATATTCTCACAATTAATGGATAAATAGGGTCTTAATTGTACCAAACAGGATTTGTAAATACTCCATGAATCATTTATTAGATCCCCCAGAGCAGTTTTCACATGTGGACCCCGTGCTATCGTCTGTACACTAACCAATCTATCCGCCCCCTCTGTATGTAGATATTGTAATCCCATTTCTGAGTTAAACTGTTGCTCTTTGCCACTAAAGTTTGATGGATTAAGTCTGCCACTAAGATAGTGTCATAGTTATATATTAATTCAACTGGTAAAATACTCACATTCCTTCATGGTTACTATGGTTACCCTATCGGTATTTAATATATTTATCTTATAGATTCTAAGTCTAAGAGTAAAGGGAAACAAAACAAGCAAACTAAGGTAAATAACAACAATTTAATAGGTCTATAACGAGACAGGGTGCTGGACTAGAATGTCCCCATTGGGCAGATATTAGTCCCAGCTGTATTAATAGATAGAAGACATGAACCCGTTGAAACAAGCAGTACATGATGACGTCATTAAGCCCACACATAAACAGCATAGACATCAACAACCTGCTTACAACGGTGATGACCCATTGGAATTAGAAAATGGAGTGGATACGATTGAGGGTACGGGGAATGCTGATGCAGGGAGTGGAAAAAGGAAGAAAAGAGGTTTGTTGTTACGTAATTCCTCCTCGAATAGTAGCCCCTTCAATGATCTTTGGGTGTGTAGTAAAATACCAACGAGGTAACCATGGAAACTGGTACATAGCTTATCTTTCAACGTCACAGAAACACGTTAGAGGAGTTGTTGAATAGATTCATGGTATTATGTCAGCTACTATTCGAGGTATTATAGTTATTATTTCTGTGATTAACCATGGATAACAATGTATTTTAGGGAAGAAATGGGTCCCATTACGCATAGAACCAGATACACAATCAAATCCAGGAGGAAAACCTAAGCGAGGACCCAACCATTCGACCGACAAGTCTCACTCACATGTTTCTCACTCAACACGATCTACACCTCCTTTAGATAGAGGGGGCAGATCCCATTCACCCTCTAGTACCTCATCCAATGAGTTATCTTCCTCTAAACATTCCTATTCACACCCTCATAACCAATATGGGCAGTATATGCCTCACATATTTATACCTTCTCCAGCATTCTCTAATCTAGGTAATGATATTTACCTTAAAATGTTTGAGTATTTGTGGGGGGGGTTTTTTGAGGAAATAGTAAGAGCTACAGACTGTAAATGTGGCATGTTGATGAGGTGTTATATACCTAAGAACATGTCCTAAAATCTAGCCGAAATGTCTACACATCTCTGAGAAAAGGTGTCAAATGTGTCGACCTATCAGATTTGAGTGTTTATCCAGTATATGCAGCCTTTAATGCCTATCTGAGTCTGTGATTTGATTGGTTAATTCTCCTCCTATTTATAGGTGCTCCTTTCCATCCCACAAGTGGTTTAGGACCCCATGCTCTGTACCCAGTGTCCTCTCTCCAACCTACTCCTCATCCCCCTGGGATACCCACAGGGTCACACCCTATTGGTCAGATTACTTCTATACCCAGAGAACATATGAATGTTTATCGAGGTTTGTTTGTTGTTTACTATTTATTGTGTTTTTGTTTACTGTTTACTGTTAGATTCTTCAATACAACCACAGATACCCGTTATGACTGATATGCCCGGATATTCACCACAGATCTTCCCAACAGTAAGTATAGTAATTTATATACACCCATACGTTTATTTCCAAAATTATTCTAAAGCAACCATAATGTATAAATTGACTGTAATTTACAATATAAAGTTTAGAATTATATTTGCATTTGGTTTGCTAATAATATAACGTCTGAATGTCTAATGGATCTCCTAACGGATGATGAGTCGTCCACCCCCACCATGGATGAAATATACGATGCTGAGATTATTAAACCTAAAGTAAACAACAACAAAATTGTTGACACAACAGATTCCGATGACTCTGACCTACCTGAATTAACATTTGTTGATACAAACAAATCACAACAACAACAACAACAACAACTCTCTCTAGTACATGAACTCATCAGATCCATTATCCCAGAGGAACATATTGGGATCGTCACCAATGATTTTAGAATCACCGGTGACGTCAATGTGTCTATTAATAGATATTTTGAAGGAAATATTTGGGATAACGAGTTTCATTCTAATGACCTTGACAACGGTAAAATATGTGCTTCTTCGTCTGGAATGAATTCTATGGAAATCTCCAGTTGCCATGACGATGCGAAAATATGCTCATATTCTAAGGCCACGTCCAGTTGTCATGACAACACGAAAATATGCTCGGAATTCATTGTCAATAAGTTTGCTTCGAAATCAGCTGATTCTAAGAATATATTTTTTGATGAAAAAAATGAAAATTTTGAGGAATTCAGTTTACAATTTTCACCTTTGAGTTGTGAAAATGAAATGGAACAAACAGCAACAACAACATCTCTTAAACGTAAACACTCTCCTATTATTAATAAACAAACCGAAACAGAGTGTCCTGATGGTAAACAAAGTAAACAAATAAACTACACAATAACAACAACAACAAACTTTGATAAACACCTATTAGCACATCTCAAAAACGGGATCAAGACCCCGGATCATAGTGACGTTACGTTTGACCAAACCCCTTCAATAAATGATACACAATATGTACATTGGAGATATAAACAATCAACAACAACAAGTAAACAAAATTCTGACTACATTTGTGTGATATTTAGCATGATTGAATTCGCCAAAAAATATCAAAAAGACAGACAGTTTATTGAAAATATTTTCTCTACCTTATTTAATACCAAAGTCCTATTACTCGTATACGGTGTCAAGGAGTACTTTTCACACCTAGAGGCTGGAAATATGTCCCGTGCCACTTTTGACACCTTGCAGACATATTTTCAAATACATTTACACCTAACTATTCATCTGGCAAACTCTATTTTAGAGGCCTCCGATATTCTTGTCCGAATAATGCGCGGGGTAATGGCTCTAGCAAATAGGAAAGAGAGAACATTCCAATTCGTAACTTCGTATCCAAGAAGTGGAAAAGGTGTGAAGAATCGTGATGACGAGACGAAGATATGGATAAACCAGTTATTACAATTCTCAAGAATCTCAGAAAAGATGGCACTCGCAATTGTAGAAAAATATCCAACACCTGCTGTTCTAAAATTAGAATATTTGAAGTGTGAAAATGAAACAGAAAAACGCTATCTACTTAGAAATATTTTGGTCAATAAACGTAGAATTGGCAGTAAATTGTCTGAAAATATTTATTTATTTTTCAACTCAAAAGATGCGAAAATCAAAATATAATTCATAATATTTGATGTTTGTTTGTTTGTTTGTTTGTTTGTTTGTTTGTTTGTGTTTGTTTTAAGATAGTCTCATTTTTGAATTCTTGTACAGCATAACATTCTTGTAGAACGGTTGCTAGGGGCAGTACTGTCTCATGTTCAATGTCCCGAAATGGAGGTCGAAATATTTATTAAACTAACACAAACAAATAAACAAACAAACAGACAGGCAAGTAGTAAACAAACACACTCACAAACAAGTAAAAAAACAAATACTTATATTTTGTTGTTTTCTAGATGGGCGTGATGTATCCCATGCCAATGATGTACCCCTATGGATTGCTAGATTCTAGACAAGAAGATATACAAAGAAGAAAACAGATTATGTCACAAGTGTGAGTTATATACATATTTTCACACCCTTTCTTACCAAAAATATATTCACCAATATAATATTATTTTCTAAATATATTTAGAAACATATTATGACACCTTTTGATTGAATACTATTAGTCTACTCCCTCTAAATATATTGATTGATAAACAAACAAACAAACAACAATCAAGTACTATTCACATTCCAGTTATAATTCTGGTATCTAAGTTTGTACTTCTTTGAGGATAGTAGCATATTTATATTTTGGGACTTTTCACCTGGAGCGATATTCTCTAAAATCCATTCCGCGACACTCCTATTACTGCCACCAAAATCCGCCTTATACCACTGGAAGATCTTAGATGGCTGTATCTCCCGTTTAGCCATGTCCACTATTACACCACTTTCACTCTCTAAGAAGCCTTGTGTCGCTATTGTGAGTTCTTCGTATATGTTAGCAGCCGAGTACGTCTTTATAGGGGGACAAGACTGTGCTCCACAGTTCAGTGCGAAGTGGATACGAGGTTCTATCTGTTTGAGGGCGAATTGTGCCCTCGGGTCATTTTTCCTAAACGGGAGTGTTAGGGATCCGACTGCTTTACGGTTAGCCCTTAATATTCCGCTCTCAAGGTCGTTAAGTGTGAAGTAGTAACCTATAATAGAGTATATGATTAATCTTAGACCCATAGATAACCTGAATAGGGAGGAGAGGTCTCTTTATTGACCAATAGAATTACAGGCTGCACCAGAACCTATACATTTATAGCTAATTGTAAATCCCTACATTCTGATTGGGCTAAAATGAAAATGTGAGAAAAGGTGTGATAATATGCATATAAGAAAAAATTCACATATCAAGTGCAGATCTAGATGTCACTACGAGTATACATACTAAAATTTGGTGTCTTAATCTCTAAAGGTGCGAACAGGAGAGTGAACACATTTATGTATATACTTATTCACGCACCAGTAACTAGAAACGGAACTTTCCTTTGATAATTTCAATCGTTCTGCGGTCACAGGACACCTCCCCTCCACCCCCCGCCTAGATTTCAAGTACCTTACCCTGAGGTAATCCTTACCTGATATCATATAGCAAGCAGAACCATAGAACAAATATCTCTTCAGCAAACTAGTAGGTGGACCATGGACAGCAAATGCGTGTATAATAAGAGCATTATACACATTAATAGTGAATGATAGTGTCTGTTCTCTGGATAGTCCTGTTATTACTACTCTCTGTAGTTCCTCAGCTGTCTTGATGTATAACTGTAGTTTAGGACTCTGTGCTATACCTGAGTAGAGTACAGTGTAATCCATAAACGGTGCCAGAGACACTGAAAAGTGTTTCTGACAAGTCCCCAGTTTGTGGGTGTTGGAATTCTTACCAACCCATTTTCACATGGATAAGACGTAAAATACCCCGAGGGTCGCAAGTATATGACTATATTATTATTATTATTATTATTATTGAGAAGTAAACAAACAAACAAACGATTGTTTACTTACCAGCGTAATTAACAGCCATTCCTCCATCAACAATAAACTCTCCATAAATATCTAATATTACTCTACGTATCTCCGCAGCTAACATTATAGCAGGCTTCTGTTCTCTGAGGGGTATTTCTCCTACTTTGATATTTAGCGCTTTTTTATTTGTGTCGTCTAGAAATGCGTAATAATTTGAATTAGCTTCGAAGTTCCTTTCATGAGTAATGTGATATATGAAACTCCTTCTCAGTAGCTGTTCTCCTATCTAGACAATAATAGGTAAAGTTGTCAAAAGGGTGTAAATATACAGGAATATATGAGAACCGGTTTCCAGAGGATGGTGCTTATATCCGGTATACAGTGTACCTCCACAAACCGGGAAACGGGGTCGGTAGCATTTTCGGCGTCTCTGGAACCCCGTTCGTGGAGGTCACACTGTATCGCACTTTACCGAAGTAAAATACAGTGTATACCGGTTATAAGAACATGTACAGCTACTACCAAGAGTGTTCTTATAACCAGCATATACTGGATTCAACTAGCAAATAACAATACACACGCATAGCTCACCTGTATAGCTTCCTCCTGACTCTTCGCTTTACGTTGTATCAAATACTTAACCAATTCGTGTCCATGGAATGAATTGTGATATTTTTTAAGCGAAAGTGTTAGTTTATTTTTGGGTATACCTGACTGGAAACGTATTTCATTGGCTATCCCAGCGTATTCATCATCCATGGTTGATGTTAGTGTCCTCTTCCTTATATGGTATGCTCCCTCCTTCTTGTGTGAAGCTCCAGTATCATCTAGAGACAATATTTTAAGCCAGGAGGGTCAATGGACCCCTTGGTGACCCACTGGTGAAAAGGAAATTGAATGTGAGTTAAATATCTCGCCCAATCATATTATAGGGTTTCCTTCTATGCTTCTATATGTATTAGATCTAACACCTTTCAATAACCTTACCCCCGGGGCGTGTTCACAGGTCGAATCCACAAGTATGGTGTATGAATTCTTCCCCCCACCCCATGGGCAATGTTTCTCGTCAAATTCAGTCCGGTCCGAATGGAAGAGGGGGCAATAATCGTCACCTTAATATCTATAATAAAATTAACTCACCCTCGCTATCAGAATCATCAAATATATTACATTCCTCATCACCACAATTGCAACCATTTTTATCCTGACCCTCTACACCCCCAGGAGCTTCTAACAGTTCCTCTGGTATAGTAGGGGTATTAGGAGGTGGATCGTTTTCTAGAATATCTTTCAACAGTTCCTCAAAGTCTCCTGTAAGAATATATTCATTCATTATAATTAGAAATAGCTATAGGCTAATCTCTGCAATATTATAATAGATCCCGCCTAAATCACTCAATATCCCGCTAAAATTAACAACATTCCTTCCCACATTTCCCTAGTTGCCATGGAGATCGTTATCGTCCCTTATACATAATCCTCCCTATCGGTCCATTGTGACGCAATACCCGGGCCCCCTCCTCACCTGACAGTAGCAGTTTCTTGAGCTCATGATATCCACCTATATGCTTATCATTGAAGAACAGCTGTGGCACAACACGTGATCCCGTGAGATCAAACATTGTCTTCCGTTCCTCTGTGTACTTGGCCAAATCTACGTCATAGAAGGGTATACCCATTTCTGTAATAATACTCTTAACCTTAGCACAGCTGGTACATCCAAGTACTGAGTACATGGTTACACGTCCTTTGAATTCATTCTTTGTTAGACCTGCCATCTGTGTTCTATAAATAGTACAGGAATACGTGTTAGAGATTAATCTGTGTCAGCTTAAGACCCCCTGACGCCTAAACCCGAAATAAAGTGTTCTCTTGGGGAGACTTGTACCCTTTGAAATAATGTTATGTATATCACATGGTAAATACGTTAGACAACAACACAATTGTGGATCATGGGGACATAGTACTTGCCCCCTCCCCCCGTGGGGGACACATTACTCCAGGGGATAAGTTTGTGGGATCCACAAAACTGAAAAATTCTCTTACTTTATCAATTATAATGGCCATTGAATATATTTGTTTTTTATACGCATATTGTAACTGATAGCTCAGCAGTATTGGCAGTTTATTCTATTACACTTATACTGCTAAAGTAATGGAGTATTCTATTATTTGTGTTGTTGTGTGTGATAATTGTGTTGTTGTTGTGTGATTATTTGTGTTGTTGTTGTGTGATTATTTGTGTTGTTGTGTGTGATTATTTGTGTTGTTGTGTGTGATTATTTGTGTTGTTGTTGTTATGCAAACACGGTTAATGAATATTACGAGAGAATGTTGTATTTTGGCGGGATTTAGTATACTTGCAGTCTTCCAATAAATATTGGGATAAATCTGAATTTTAGAACACATTTGTGCGGGACATGGCACTCAAATAGGCGCGAAAATAGTGACATCCGTAATATGGACACAAGTATGTTATGTAAGCTTTTTACACGTAATTATATTTAGAGAATATTACTTCAGTCATAAGAACTTGGATAAAGATATATATCTACGGTCTGAGGTGAGTTTGTTATTATTAGTATTGTTATTATTGTTGTTTATCTTATTGTTTGTGTTTAGATGGATAACGAGGGATACGTCCCTCTCCGCCTAATTATAAACTTCAGAAGAATGCAAGAGTTAACCTCTCCCCTCTCAGAACGTGAGATTATTAGCCTATTACTAAATGTAAGTAGACTCCACTAGGGTAACCAGATAAAGGGTCCAAAATGGACCCTTGGTCCCGAATTGTCCCTATTTTTGAATTCTGTATTTAGATTCTACAAGATCATGATCTGTTGGAGCTAGATGGAGAGTTTGTGAGATTAAAGGAGAATTGGAGGAAATGGATACTAAGTAAACATCAAGGTATTTGTTTGTTTGTTTGTTTGTTTGTTTACTTTGTTTTTGTTTACAGATAAATCACCAGATATTTCTCCTATTGAACCTGACACACAGATTAGTTCTAGAGATTTTGTACATAATCAAGAATTCACACCTTCAAAGTAAACATACACAAAATCCGTTAATTAGTGTATTTCCAATTTGTTTATTTGTTTCCTTTAGGAATATTGAAGAGTCAACACCTCAATATAATGAAATATTACAAGAACAACAAACAGAACACCCTAAACAGCTAGATGGTAAACAAAAGACACAAAGCATAAACAAATTGGAAGATATTAGTAAACAAAAAACTGGACACACAAGACATGACAAGAAACCTAAACAGCAACAACAACACCCTTTACAAAACAAACAAACTGCTCCAATAAAAACAGGTTCGTCTTGTCACGTCATTCTTTACTATTGTTTATTGTTATTGTTATTGTTGTTGTTTACTTTTAAATTTAGATCAATCGGTTCCAATCGAAGAATCCCCAGAATCTGACTGGAAGTTAGTTTCTCGCCGAAAACACAAACATTTTCCTGAACAAGAAACAAACAAGCCAACACCTGTGAGTTGTTTGTTACATACATACATCCTCCCCAGCCCAGTGTACATATACCCCTTGGTGGTCCACGTAAGACAGCAGGGGGTGTGTGGAGGGGTCCACTGGTTAGAATATTTGGGTCCCGTTATAATATATTTTCTATAGTCAGATAAGAGGGCCGAAGAATTGGACTTCTTTCTAGAAGAGGACTTAGACCCCGAATTCGAGAATAAGAAACAGACAGACGATAAGAACTCATCAACTGATCGTTATGCACCTAACAACCGATATGAGTAAGTGGAATGCTGCATATTCTGTTCGTATATTGGAATATTTGAATTATTCATATGTTCACACCTTTTTAACATTTTGACCAATTAGACTTTATTGTTTATCATAACTTACAATCTAGTTATGATTCTGAAGATGATTTCGAGGACTGGGAGGTGACAAAACTTATGCTATTTGTGCCATCTGCCACAAATCGATTCCCTGCTACTCCTGAGAAGACAAAGTTAAGCCAGAGTAAAGGAAAATTAACCAATGAGATAGTAAAAATGATAAATGATGGATTGTTTGTTTATGAGCAGGTAAATACAAACAAGTTAACAAACAAACAAACAAACAAATTTTATTTGCTATTCTAGGATTGCTCCAGAACAGATGAACATAAAATGGTAATAAATAGAAATACGAATATTCAAATTAATAGAGTGTATTAATTTTTCACACCTTTAGCAGGATCTATCTTCTTCATTTAAGAAAATAGGGTTAGTTGATTCGGCTGAATTTCAACTCCAGAGACAGCTGATGTCTAGAGACGACACATTAGAGCCACCAGGACGCATAACACCTACTATTCAAATAGATTTATCTGGCCCCAAACCTGGGGAACATGTTCAAGAATTTGAAGTGAGTTTTGAGGTGTTAGATGATACATTTCATACAGTAAACTCTGGTTAATAGTGTCACTATTACTCCTGCCACTTGTCCATAAACAGTACCATCTAAATGCTGTTAAGTAGCTCCAGTTAATCGGGTCTAAATGGTCCCGAATTGACCCTTAACTTGAGTCAGCTGTAACTCAATTTTCGAGCTGTTTAGAAATAGTATTATTTATTTATTTAACTCCCTTCAAATCTGAGCTCAAGGGAGCCGTGATAATTACTCGATATAACCGATGGAGTATATGTTACTTCGACGGTTTGGGACCATATTTGTACAATCTCACACCTCGATATAAGCGTGATATCTTTATATCCGTGTTAGATATAACGGGAGGTGACTGTAAATTTGTTTAGAAATCAAAGAGAATTCAGACTCAATCAATTTCTATTCCTAATCCATCAAATAATCTGAGATTACAGAAAGAGAGAAAAGATGTTTCTAGGTTCTACGCGCCAGATAGTTACTTAGTAAGTTAATAACAACAACAACAAACAAAAAATAAACAATTTGTTTACTAATATTTGTTGTTATTTACAGGGTAGAAGTCCACATACTCAATCAAACTCTCATCAGCTCGATGGTTCTGTAGGTTGGGCCATATCTAATCAATCTGCTAGGTCAAGGAACCCATCAGGATGTGCTAACAGGTATACATATATATTTTCACACCTGTGGGTGATCATTTTCACATAAATTTTGTGTGTAGTCCTGCTGATCTTTTGGCTATTGGATCTCCTTCAAATGCAACTCCCAGTTCGATCCCAAAGTTCGAACATCCCTCACACTCTCTCCTAAAGGAGAATGGATTCCAGCAACAGGCCTATTTTAAATTCAAGGCAAAATGCTTTAAAGGTATGTCCGTATGTCCGTATGGCCGCTGTCCTGTGGTATAGCAGTCTTCTAATGTGAATATTTTCACACCTTTGATCTATTGTTGTTATTATTATTGTTCTGTTTAGATCACTCTCTACAAGGACGATCACAATCTTACCAAATGAGTACTCTATACAGATTTTGGTCATTCTTCCTTAGAGATAACTTTAACAGGTAAGACTATTGTAGGTACAGTTTATGGTGATCCTATCCGCGGCCCTAGGGCTAGAGGGATGGGGCAGACGGACACCTAGCGTGACCACCAGACCACTAGGTGACCCTTGTTGGCTCATCCCCTTTGGGTAGTTGTCTTGTGAGATATTTTCAAGTTTATAATTCTGTATAGGAAAATGTATGTCGAGTTTAAATCACTTGCTAAAACAGATTCTAATAATGGACATAGGTTTGTTTACTTGTTTATATACTTGTTTACTTGTTTACCTACTTGTTTACTTGTTTACTTGTTTACCTACTTGTTTACTTGTTTACTTGTTTACCTACTTGTTTACTTGTTTACCTACTTGTTTACTTGTTTAGATACGGGATAGAGTGTTTATTCAGATTTTTTAGCTACGGCTTAGAAATTAAATTTAGAAGAGATATCTATAGAGATTTTGAAGAGTTTACTCTGGAAGATTTTAATAATGGTATTTGTTGTTTGTTTGTTTATTTGTTTATTATTTGTTGTTTGTGTTTTTAGGGTATCTTTATGGTTTAGAAAAATTCTGGGGATTTGTTAAATATTATAAGGTAAGCAATTGTTTGTTTGTTTGTTTGTTTGTCTGTCTATTTGTTTGTCTGTTTGTTTACTTGTTTGCTTATTTCCTTGTTTATTTATTTATCATTTTTGTTTACAGAAAAGTGAGAAGTTAGATATTATTCCAGATTTAAGAGATAAAGTTTTGCCATATAATAGTGTACAAGAATTCAGAAGTCACTATAACAAGGTAGTATCATACATCTCTTATAATATTAGCGGGACATGGATGTGATTATTTTGTTATAGACGTATATGACAATACCCTCAAAGGTGGCCGTGTTTCCCGTGGCTTTTAAATCTCGAGAGAGGGTGCAAAATTCTGTCTGGGGGGGGCATTTCTATTTGGGGTCTTAGGGGCTTGTTTTGTGCCAATCCTTGAGGAAAATTTGTACTCTTGTTTACTTGAATTTATTTTGTAGCTCCCGAATATGAAGGAGAAATCAGGTGTTTTCAAAGAATCAAAAGAGAACAAAGATTAATCCTATCAACAAGAATGTCAACAAAACAAAACAACTTCACAACAAAAACAACAAAATAACAAAAATAACAAAATATACAAAAAACCAGAAACATTAATTAACTGCTCTGGCCAATCAAAGCACTTTAGGATCCTAGAAAAAATTCAGAGTTAAAATCATATATTTAGTAAACAAACAAGTAAACAAACAAGATATTTACCACGTATAGTTATAGCATTGGATTTCTATGTTTCTTATTATGCTGTAAATTACTTACTCAAATTAGAACTCATTTGATATTTATGATATATTATTATTGTTTGTTTACAATTTTCACGATATGAGGAATTTCTGGAAACGGTGCACTTGCCCTGGATTTGAAAATCCTGCCCCTTGTCTGCCAGATCCTCTGGTATGCACTATTCTGGGGTCGCCCCTGATTCTTAGTTCAATATCAGCACTCCGTTCATGAAGGTTACACTATAAATATTCAGTTATTATGACGTCACTCTGATTAACACCTTACAACCTTTTTTCTGCGATTTGTTACTACTCTTTGACATGTAACTCCTATTAAGTGAGACAATATGCACTGCCCCTTGGTGTGTATATATTTACAAGAGTCTACTGTATTACATCACCAACTTAACTGGAACTATAGGTGTCAATAATTTATCTAATAATAGAATACAAACCATTTTATGATATAATATTAATTATCTTAGTTCTATTATTAGTAACATCTTGTTATATAAATACTGGTGGTACAAATTTGATTACAATTGGCATCGTATATATATATATATATATATCAACATGACGTCACTCATTTCCCGCTGAATTGCGGTTGACTTCCTTAACTAGCTTATATTGTATATGTGTATATTAACACCTTTAGCTGTGACACCATTTGTGTCTCCAGATCATCTTATCCTTACAGACCTACACATGAATTATTCCTACTCCTGTATCACTGATCAATGGCAGCCTCACATATTCACTCAAAAAATGAATTGTAAATATTATTGACACTTGTTTGTTTGTTTGTTTGTGTTGATATTTGGCAAGGTTCCTAGTTGTATCATATTTCACATATGACGAAAGTTTGTTGTTATCCATTCCTTAATAAACAAACAAACAAACAGATTATTATCATTATTATTATTATTGTTATTATTGTTTAGACTCGCTGACGAGTATACCAATGGAGAGCAGATTATCAGCACAGAAACGGAGAAAGCACAGGAAAACAGGTAAACAAACATATCAACAAATATTCATATTTATCTGTTGTATTTACATCTATTTGTTTATTAGTGAAGACTTCATTGTTACAGATGCAATCGGCTTAAAGTATGTGACTATCATAGTTCTTATGTTCTCTATGGGTTAAGAGGGACAACAGGGGGATCACAGAGGAGGTGTTATGTGTCTAATTATCTGTTAATTGAATGATTGATTATTTTTAGAACAGAAATAAAAGTGAATTCAAAATCTAAGAAGGGAAAGGGAAGGAAGAAGAAAGATTTTGATCTTGATTTGTAAGTGATAAATTTGTTTATTTATTTGTTGTTTACTTATTGGTGTTTACATGTAGTGATGTTGAAAGATGAGCTCAACAGAATAGAACAAGAGAGTATTGAACCGAAACCAAAAAACGAGAAATCTCAACCATCTCTCCCTAACCAGGTGCTAATACATATATTTATATGATAAGCGGTTTGTGTCGTATTAAAACACCTATCAGAATAGGTGTTAAACGCTCTATTCATTGGACACACCCTATTGGCCTTATTTACCCCTATGACAGGTTATTATTAGAAGTTCCTACCTGGGTCTATAGCAGGGGGTCCACATGTGAAAAATGTTATGAACAGCTGATCTATACTGTTACTATTCTATTTATATACTAAGCAGATAGAAACAGCTGATCTGGTAGGGGGTGACATCACAGAGGATACTGTAGTTAGGTCTAAAGCTCAGAAGAAGAAAGAGAAGAAGAAGCGACAGAACTTATTGGAAAATATTCCTGACTTACAGGTGTGTACTGTGTATACAGGAATATATGAGACTGGTTCCAGAGGATGGTGCTTATAACCGATATACACTGTATTTACCGATTGTTTTTGATTTGCACTGTACATTTGGGGTTGTAGATTGATATGTTGATATGTATATACTTTCACACTTTTGTTTTATTGTTGTTATTTAACTATTATTCATATTTAGGATATAGATGATACAAAGGATAGTATCGATACTTCACAAGGTGTGTATAATATGGCCATATATACAAGTAAACAAACAAACAAACAAACAAACAAACAAACAAACAAACAAGCTAACTTATAGACAAGCAAACTAACGAACTAATAAACAGACAAGTGTTTGCACGTCTACTTTGTTTACAGATACAGAGGGTGCTAGTTCTAAGAAGAAAGCTAAGAAAGGTGCGCAGAAGGGTCCCAGCTCAGCTGTACGGGAAAAGATTAAGAGAGCTCTGAAGGAGCAGGAGGATGCTGATAGACTCCAGAGAGAGGAGGAGGAGAGGAAGGCTAGGGAATTTGAAATTAGGGAAGAGGAGAGATTAGCTAAGGTAAACAAGTAAACAACTAGTAAACAAACTACTTTCGAAGTTGTTTATTAGATATTTATTTATTTCTTTAAAGTTGGAGAAAGAACGTCTGCGCAAAGAAAAGAAAAAATCACAGAGAAAGGTGGAGAATATTATATCACAGATTTATAGGTGTGATAATATGATATACACATTTATAGGAACGTATAACGGAACAGAAACTAGCAGGAACTTATCTGACTAAAGAACAGAAAGATAAGATTAAAGAGAGACAGGAGAAGGCTAATGCTATGCAACAAGCATATGGTAATATACATACTTTAGGTTACCATGGCAACTACTTAATGAGATCCTATGGGTACCTGATAGGTCAGCGAGGGGGCATTGGATCTATACAGTCAACTCCCGTAATATCGAAGTGTGAATTGTACAAATATGGTCCCTTACCGTTAAAGTAACATATTTCACGGCGTTAGCTGTAAACATATATTAGAATTTTTGTTACGAGAGCTATTATAGTTACAGTTATGAAAGGTGTTACTTTAGCGTTATACATATGGATATAGGTATGACAGTAGGTCCCAATACTGAGGAGGAGACTATCGTTAAGATTAAGTATGGGGCAAGAAAGAGGAACAAGAATAAAGAATCCAGAGATGAGGAGAGAGATGTAGAAATAGACAATGGGTGTGTTATTGAGAAGGTATGTGTATTTACTTGTAAACAACACATTTTGTTTACATGTTTATTAATAGGAGCAATCAATAAATGAACAAGAACCCGTAAGAGACAGCTGGGAAGATATATTAGACAACCCAGCTGGTAATGATAATCACAGACAAAAAATTAAAGATAATTGGGAAGATTCTGATTCCATAAGTAGTGAGTCTACTGGTAAGTTTGTTTGCTTGCTTGTTTGTTTGTTTGTTTGTTTGTTTGTTTGTTTGTTTGTTTACTTGTTTATTTGTTTATGTATTAATAGATGTATCATCTGAAGATGGAATAGAGGTATTTTCATATATTTACACATTTTACTAAACTGAATAATTAAACAAACAAATACACATCAATACATTTGTATTGTAAATTTTTCATTACTACTGGCACTTATATATTTGTTGTCACTTCTACGACAACATACCCCTCGAGGGTACTTAAGGTCCCCTAACCGCTCCCCTTCTTGCCCAATTATTCGAACCATCCCCCCGTTGCTATCGAAGACAGTTAAGGAATGTCTCTCAGTATCACTTACAACATAATTACCCTCTTGGTCTATACAAAAGAAATATGCGGCTAGTATTTGTGGTTTGTGGATAATCCCAATGGTCTCAAGTTTGTGACCGTTTGTATTGAAGATATGTATCATTCCATTATCCCCGTGATCTAACACAACCAGGGAACCTGTCTGGGGATGTAATTTGACGTCCTCTGGCCGGTAGAGCTTCGCTGCGCCCCCGAATTCTCCTAAATATTCTAATCGTTTATTCATTTGTACAATAGAGTGCTTCAGCGTATCGGCTATGTAGAGTATGCCATCGTTTTTATCATAATCAAGTCCCTTAGGAGCTTGTAACGCTCCCTTCTCTCTACTATACTTCTCTAGGCTCATTCTAGCTAGTGAGTACAGGAAAATAGTGTCACGTTTCAAGTCAGACACAAACACACTGTCTTCATGTATACATACGCCGTACGGACTCTCCTGTTTAAATTCAGCTATTACTGAACCATTTATTGACATGATTGTGACAACTTGTCGTCCCTGATCGGCTAACACTATGACGTCATTGTTACTTATACCGATACCCCGCGGTTTCTCGTAATACCCCTTACTGGCTCCTCTGCCTCCGATTTTTAAAGGGGCGGACTTAGAAGCCGATTGTACGGATAACGACCTCTTCGGAGGGATTGGCGGCTTATACGTGACTCGATCAACTCGCCCGAATTCTGTGATATACTTCTCTAATTCTTCTATATCGCAGGATAATGTGTATGTAGGTAACTTTTTCTTTCCTGGCTCGTCTCTGAATTCTTCTATCGGCATGTCTTCGATTAGAAAGTTTGCATACCCTTCGGTTGGTCCTGTCGATTCTACTTCTCCAACAGATAATTTCCTGAAGTCCTCGTAATCTGATAGGAAATCCTCAACCTGTGACAACAGCTGATCTCTGCGCTTATGGACACGATCGATTAAGCGCTCGAATATCCTGTTTAGTTCGATTTTTATCTCGAATAGATTTGAGGTCGCTTCTTGTTTTGTGTATTTGTGTGTTGCCATTAATATTTACTCTAAATATTCTACATATTTTGGGTATTTATGTGTACATAAACTGAATGCCTATTACCAGTTATTGTGTCTAAGGAAATATCAAAATTTCTCATAGAAAGTGTATAAGCAGTTAATTCGGAAAAATTGAATTTATTTGTTTAGTAATTATTTATTTTGTTTACAGGATTGTTGTTTTGTTGTTTTCTATTCTATTGTCTGTATTTGTTCGCTTTCCAGGTTATGTCATTTTAATAGTGTCGATACTTAAATAGACAGATGAATATTATCACACCTTTTGGTAGCTTAAACTTTATCTGATTGGTTCAAGTATGTGTATAATTAATCTCTGTCGAAGATTAATCATATTTTCACACCTTTGTGAATACGTATATACTTTCAAATTTATTTGTTAATGTGTTTCTAGCAAACAGATGCGAAGACAGAGCAAATATCCAACCCACCGACTCAAAAACTGACTAACGAACAAGAAACATTACCTAACCCAACTCAAACTGAAACTATAGAAAGTGATAGTTCCATATCAGATACAGAAGCATCTAGCTATGATATTGCTAAAGATAGGATAACTAAGCGTAGGTCAGAGGCTAGTGAAAACAGATCAAAAGATAAACTGAGATCTCCTATCCTATGTGTACTGGGACATGTTGATACAGGAAAGACCAAGATTCTTGATAAAGTGAGTATATTCATATGTACATTTAACACCCGTCATATCATTACCCCCCTCATTCTATGAGCTATATTTTCACTCCGTTTCCACAGCTCCTTTTGTGGAGGTTACACTGCATTACGATTTCTTCACATATTAAGAATGTCTTCCTCCCAATTGAAATATAGCTAAACACATTACATACATATATCAACAATAAACAAAAAGCTCAAGGGTCCGTGATAATTACTTAGATATAGCGAGTATTGTCCAGAATAACCCCTGTGGCTGCACTTGTTATTCATACTAATCAGTGTGCAAACAGTCCTTTTTTGACTGATCGTTAAGGTATTCCCGGCATTTCCAGCGTCCAACGAAGAATCATACTAAATATTAGAGCTCCTAATATAATTATAGATACGACACACCTCTGTACAAAATGGAGAAGCAGGTGGTATTACCCAGCAAATAGGAACAACATTTGTACCAGCTGACGTCATAAGAACACAAACACTATGTTTGAAAGAGGTTAGCACACGTTCCTATCTGATTTATCATATTTTATACACTTTTTATTTTCTACAGTTCTCTAATAAAACAGAAATTTTGCTACCAGGGATGTTGATAATTGACACCCCAGGACATGAGTCATTTAGAAACTTAAGGTCTCGTGGCTCTAGTTTGTGTGATATAGCTATACTAGTTGTAGATATTATGCATGGATTAGAATTACAAACTATTGAGAGTATTAACCTATTAAAGAAGAAGAAATGCAAATTTATTATTGGTAAGTTTGTTTATTTGTTTATTTGTTTGTTTATTTGTTTGTTTGTTTGTTTGTTTGTTTGTTTGTTTGTTTGTTTGTTTGTTTGTTTGTTTGTTTGTTTGTTTGTTTATCTGTCTCTACACATTAATTACCCATAATGTATACAAGGATTATCATATAATAAACTTAACACCTCTATTATATCTTTATGTGTATAGCGCTTAACAAGGTTGACAGACTATACGATTGGCGTAGGAATCCTCATTCCAGTGTCAAGGATAATCTAAAAAAACAGAAGAGAAATACAGCTGATCATTTCAATGAGAGATTGAATGAGATTAAACTACAGCTGAATACAGAGGTTTGACAAAATGGTCCCCGATATATACTTATTAGTTATGTAACCATGGATGGTGCATTTATGTTAGATACAGATCTCCCTTTAACCAAGCGAGGAATGGCTTATATGACTTCGAACAACATCCATCATCCATGGTTACATATCTTATAAGTTACACGTAGGGGTAACCATATATGACAGGAAATTGTCTGTATTTTCTGGTTGCTAGGTTTCCCTGTATGGAATATGGGGCTCCAAGCATTTATGGGGCCAGTCCCTATGCCCAATGCTAATCCAGACCAAATCCTGATTGCCTCTCCATTTGTATTCATGCATACCTACATTAAATATTCATATATTCACACCATTTTCTCTCAAATCTAGTCTCTTAATGTTGCTCTATTCTGGGAGAAATTTAACTTTGACGAGTATATCCCAATGGTGCCTACCTCTGCTATAACAGGAGATGGAATGGGAGACCTGATGGCTATGATGGTATTGATGTCACAGAAGTTCTTAATACATCAGTTGATGTGGTCAAGGGAAGTTGAGGCTACTGTTATGGAGGTATAATATGTGATTAATTTTCACACCTTTTGCGGGATTATTACAATCTTCTTATAGGTTAAAGTAACACCTGGCTATGGTCATACACTAGATGTAGTTCTGAAGAATGGTGTTATTAAGGAAGGAGACACTATTGTCCTGTTTGGGACAGATGGTCCAATTGTGAGCCAAGCAAGAGCTATTCTAACTCCACAGCCTTTGAAAGAAATGAGAGTTAAGGTGTGATAATTATTCATATGATTAATCAGTTTATAACGTCAAAGTAGTGACCCTTGGGTTCATATTGGACCATCGGTTAACATGATTAATCACATGACACCTCTTGTATAGGGAGAGTTTATTCATCATCAAATGATAGACAATTCTCAAGGTATTAAATTAGCTGGTAAAGATCTTGAGAATGCTATAGCTAGCAGTCCTGTATTAATACCTGTTAAACCTGATGAGATACCTGTATTAGTGGTAAGTGACATATGTTATAATCATATTTTCATACCTTTTTGTGTAGTTAATACAGTGGTTCGCAACCTTCTTCACCGTGGACCCCCTTTTGTTGTCCGAAGGGTCCATGGATCAAAAAATTGGGAACTGTTGTCTTCCAATAATGATTATGCAGCAGATACCGGTCATTATAAACCGGATAAAAGCACCATCCTCTGGAAACCGGTTCTCTTTTGTTCCTGTATATTATATCGGTTCTAGAACATGTATAGCTGCTACCAAGGGTCAAGGGTGTTCTCATAATGCTCTGTATTTATTTCTTTAGAATGAAATAAACTCAGAAATGCAAGCAGCTCTAACGGACTTTAAACTCAAAGACAAAGGTGTATACGTACAAGCTAGCACCCTAGGGTCCATGGAGGCTTTGTTAGAGTTTCTTAAGACCTCTAAGATACCATATTCCGGTATCAATATAGGGCCTGTCCATAGGAAGGATGTTATTAGATGTTCTACTATGCTGGAACATGATCCCCAGTGAGTTGGTCCACCGTTTGATATATCATAAGCTACAGCTAGAGTCCCCCAAGCACCTGAATAAATAGCCTCCCTATGAGACCAAATATTAGACTCACTATGGTACAATTATCGCTAATTAGATCAAAGATAAATGCCTCTCTTACATAGCAACGCTTTATTCTCTCAGGTATGCTGTGATATTAGCATTTGATGTACGTATTGATAAAGATGCTCTTGAGCTAGCTGATCAGCTGGGGATTAAGATATTTACAGCTGATATTATTTACCATCTGTTTGATAACTTTATTAAGCATAGAAAGGTATTATAGTATATTATTTACGGAAACAATCCTCTTAAAATAATGACGTAATATTTGTATATTTATCCAGCTGTTCCCAATCTGAGTCCTTAGTTACCAGATTGCTTCAATGAAATGTATCTGTAATAGGATTATGCTGATAAGATGAAGAATGAGAACAGACATCTTGCCGTCTACCCAGTGAGACTTAGCATTGTCCCAAATTGTGTATTTAACTCCAGAGACCCTCTTGTAATGGGAGTGAGAGTAGAAGAAGGAGTGCTAATGACTGGTACCCCTATACATGTTCCTAGCAAGGTATGTAACTGGTTGGATGTTGTTCTTGGTCATTTTGAGGAGATTTGTGTATAACATAAATACAGGAATTCCACCATCCAGGGCTAAATAGCTTATGGGGTATCATTAAATTAAGATGGCGCTCTTGGTAGATTCTTCCCGAAAGCGTACATAAGAGGGGTCTGATTTACTGGCCTTCCCATTCTCTGTCCCTTAACACCTCCGTTCGCACTTAATAATCCTATCTTTCTAGCAATTGGATATAGGTATACTCACTAGTATAGAGATTAACCATAGGGCAGTTGAAAAGACGAGGAAAGGAGTTGAAGTATGTGTAAAGATAGAAACACCCCCCGGAGATGCTCCTAAGATGTTTGAAAGACATTTTGGGTATGAAGATGAGCTCGTTAGTAAGGTTAGTTCATTTATATAATGTCCATTCCTTTGAGGTATATTGGTTGCTATGCATAACTATGTTCCATTTCGTTATGTCCATCAAAACAACAAATATATTAACAATAGAATTATAAGAATTATTATTGACAGTTAAAATAGGAAATTTAATATTTTGTTAATCAAACTTGTAAATTATACAAAATAAGTTTACTGAGAAAGAACTTTCAACCACATTCCTTACAGCATCCTAGCAACGAGACACAATAACATACACCTGCATAACCTCGTGTTTATTCTGTAAATAATATACTCACATCATCTTATTATTGTTGTTTGTTTTGTTGTTACAAAAATCAATTCATACACAACTATAAATACACAAGATTATCCCTAGCAACCAATTCCTATATCAACTATTCAAATATTCTTCTAATAACCAATCAAATGGCAGAAAGATATCCAATAGCCCCTCAAGTTGTCGACCCCATAGAGACACACATCAACTACACAATAGATGGTCTCATAGGGCTACTGAATGTACGCAGAGTTCAGTTGCTGGAGCAAGTCCGTAACATACGCGAGGAGAAGAGAGCCTCAGAGATCGCTAGAAAACAAATGATCGACCAACTGACAGAGGCCCAGGTACACGTCCAAGAAGACCTAAGAGAAAATCCCCTCCAGTCGATGCAGGAGAGAATTATCCAAGAAATGGAGGACAAATTACAAGACCTACAAAATAATATCCCCGTAGAGACACAATTAAAGTGGAAGTGTGACACACGTGACCTAGAAACGAGCATTTCCCATCTAGGAGAGATCGTACAGGTACCAGTAGGAGTACCAGATTATGCTAAATTCCAAACTTCCACTGTTGCTACTGGGAAGAGAGGTATAGATCCTGGCGAGTTGAATGTTCCATTAGGTGTAGCTATACATGAAGATACACACCAAATATTCGTAGCTAATTATGGCAATGACAGAGTAGAGATATTCTCTGATACAGGAGAGTACCTCAATCAGCTGGGTGTAGGACAGCTGTCTAAGCCATGGGGTATAGCTATACACGGAGAGAATGTGTATGTCAGCTGCTTGGGAGATCACACTATTAACCAATTGACACTAACTGACATGAGTATTGTTAGGAAGATAGGAGGTAAGGGATCAAACAACGGACAATTCAAATATCCTAGACAACTAACAACAGATCCCATTGGTCACGTGTTTATAGCAGATACCGATAACAACAGAATCAGTATACACGACACAGACCTGAACCATCTCCGTAACATTACTCATCAGTCAATGTCAGGACCAGTTGATGTTAAAGTGTCACGTGACCGCGTGTACGTACTGTGTCCATATAACAACCCGTGTATGCACGTGCTAACCCTAGAGGGAGACAAGCTACACTCCCTCATTACCAAAGGACAAGGAATGGATGTGTTATGCCCTGTCTTCTTCTG